>JARHVA010004762.1:1035000-1212500 GCA_037957365.1 Torreya grandis | reverse complement strand
TTAATAAAAATTTTAAACCTTTAGAATATGGAGATAACTTTAGTGAAGGATAACTAGGGCTAGAATGTCAAACTTTCTCTCAAACCCTCATTGGTGCTCAGATCAGGGTTTAAGATGTTTGAGAGGGAACATGACTTAGATAAGTGTTCTAAGATGTCAAGGAGGGTGTTTTATATGTATTAAAACCTTATCCAAGTATAAAATTAACTCTTTAGTGAGATTTTAGACCATAACACTTCCTTGACCTATTTGAACAAGCCTAAATAGTTAAAAATGGTCATTTTCTTCATGTGGGAAGTACAACCATAGATGCATGGGAGAAAATGGTGTTAGGATGTGTTCATGGACCCTATGACATCATAGTTTGTTTATTTTTTTCTCAATTTAAGGTTTAGATATTTATGAACCATCTTTAATAACCTAAACACACTTAAACCCTACTTAAACCCGAGTAAAAGCTTTATAGGAAATGAAGTCAAATTTATGGCTCCAAATGCATTGAATTGGGATAATAAACACCTGAATAAAATTATACTCTCCAAGAAGGACTATACTTTTTCTTAGTTTTATTTTTGAAATAGGATTTTTGAGTATATTAATAGATGAAAAACATTGGGTAGGTTGGTTTGGAAGGTCCTATATATTCTCAAACCCAAAACTTCACTCTTTTGACTCTTAGTGTTATTATAGGTCGAAACTCTAAAGGTGGTGTAGAGGTGTTTATGAAAGGGTGATATGGTCACCTAGGATAGATATAAAAACATGGTTGGATCACTTTAAAGATATAAGGAATATTATAATATGGTTTTTAAGGTTTGAGATATGATCTTACACCTTGTATCAAGTTCTCATATATGTCTTATTTCCATTCCAATGGCTAACATCAAGAAAATCAAACCTAATGGATTAGCAAGCCTATATGGCCAATGAAATAAAATATCTACCATGACTAGGGGTGAATAAAAGGTGTTAATTGAAGATATAAGATCATTAAAAAGTGTTAAAAATGGAAGAGGTAAGTTAAATATGAGTTAGAAGAGAAAAAATGCAACTTGTCACTCGTCAACTCCAATCATGAGGGATGTTTCAAATGAAGAGTGATGAATCATCCAAGAAGTTGAAGAGTTATTTCTATGACATTTTTAGAAGATCATGATCCCATCAAGGTGACACATGTTCAAAGAGTTATTTTATCTACCTAATCATAGGATTTCTTATTTTGTAACTTGACTCATCAATAGAGGGAACTTGTCATTCCTTTTCCAACATCTTTATCTCTTTCTCTAATAATCCCTTCTATATATTAGCCTATTTTGGAATGTAAAAGGATAATTTATATGAGTATGGTGAATCCATACTCAAATAAAAACTTTATTATGCCTTCTAATTTTTAATAACATTGTTTCTTACCTTATCAAAAGCCTACAATCAATGTACTTGTGTGATTATTGATGAATTCTAGTAGTAATGCCTTCACTCTCTCATTTATCCTCTCTTACATATTTAAAAATATATTGTTTTCTTACAAGTCACATGGTTATTTTTGATAGTTGTGAATATTTTAGAATTATATTTCAATCATTAGAGTCTTCTTTAGACCTCTTGATTAGCCATTGTATTCAACACATTGTCTATGACCTCCATGTTAAAATACTCGTGTTTGAAGGTCCTTGTTGAGTAGTGTGATCAAATTTAGGAATAATTCATGTTACTAGTGTAGTATATTAAAGTGGAGGGTGTTAAATTGGTTCATCACCTCCTTATTTTTTTTTTTCAGTTTTGTCTCCCTTTTCCTAGCAAGTAATACGTCTAGTAGTAGTTTCAAGGTAATAACATCAAGGTAACTATCCCTATATAGAGATTCACCTCAATAATTAGGCCACCCACAACCTGTATGTGTCTACATTATTTCACTTAAGTTAGGGGGCTTTAAAAACCTCCTCAGGGGTGCAAATTTTGATGATAACATTTATGGCACACCTTAATGGGATAAAGATTGCATTCCATTGAAGATTTTTTGATTCTTATATTCAATTCATCAATAATTAGATGAATGAACACAATTATAAATGATGAATCCAAGTTAATATATATTGGTATAATCATCCCAGGTGTCTAAAAAATATAAAATTGGTATGTATTCTAATAACTCTTTTGGTCAAAATGCATACTTGATGCCTTGAATTTCTTCATATCAAGTTGATGGAATTCATTGATTCACCCTAAGTGGCTCTCAATTATAAACATGTTAACCTAAAAAAGGATATTAGTAGCCTCATATGACCTCTCCCAATATAACTTATCCTTTTTGGTAGCCTACTTATGCCTCTAGTCAATCTTGTCAAAGCTATGATAATCATACTCAATCCCTAAAATAAATTCTATTAGAATATGAAATGAAAATGAGGGAGATTGGTAGAGAAAAAGATCTTGGAATAATTTTACCTATCACTTCTAATCATATTGAGACCATTAAGAGATAAATAAGTTTCTTATATCTATTCAAGAATAAGTGGGTAACTATTAAGAGAGAAAACCAACATCTACCAATTAATGAAGTCTTCGAAATAAGAAAACTGATTCAATGTATTGAGAATAGATTATTACTTGAATAGAGGTAGAAAATGAAATAAATTTAGTCTTATATTATTTATCCCACTCTAATACAACCTTATTTTTCTTGAAATCCAACACAAATTATACTATGCTATCAAGAAAGGCCCATGCCTATGCAATATTCACCGACTCTTCCTCAAGAGTCTAAGACCATTTCATCTTGGAGACCTTCTTAGACTAAAACCCTTGATTATGTCATTCATAATCTTGATAAATAACCTTCTCCCATGTTTATCCAAAGTAAAGAAAATGAGAAGTGTAAGGAGTTCAAGTCCAAAGATATATCAAGTTCTTCAATTCCTTCACCTACCCTTCAAGTTACATTTTTTAATGAAGTTCATGAGAACTTAAAGTTTGATAGGGTGATTGAGGAGTGGAAGGATAAGAATGTAGAATCCTTAACACAATTACCTTATCCATCTCTCCAATAATCCTTCAATGAACCTATCCCCCACAAATCCTAAGTTTGAAAGACACTATATCAAGTCTTAAGTAAACTAATGAAGTATATTTCCCTCTCAACTCCTCCTTTTGTGAAGGATAACTAATTGCATTGGGGGAATAATTTTAGAATTTAATTGAAGAGGAGAGCTTGTTAAGAAATAATGATGAGGTTGTTTCCTTGAGAAAATAAAATTAGTCAGCTGCAAGTGAATCTTAGGAAGGTTATGAAGAGAGTGTTTCTAGTGTATATGATGAGGATATCCTTCTTGGTAGTCCTCTTTGCCAAGAAGGAAAAAATCATTCTTCAAGTATGATGATAAAGATGGTATTTTTGGAGGATTGGAAGGTAACATTATAAAATCATCTTGTTAAAGTAATTCCATTGAAAAATTTGAAGAATAAGATATTGATCGGTTATGGTAGTAATAGTACCATACTTTCATGGAAGAAATGGACATACTTGGCAAGCATGTGATCCCTCTAGAACATGAAGGTGAACTACAAAATAAATTTGAAAAACTTGGTAGCCTCTTAAAAGAGGATAAATTAGGTTTCAGATAAGAGAGACATGATGAACTCAACATTAAGTGGGTATATGATATTCCATTATTCATGTAGGAATAAGACCAATCTAGTTATCATAGATTGAGTCTTGATGAAGGAAAACATGACCATATAAAAGTTGATGAAGTTGTAACTAAACATGAGGTAAGTATTATTGAATATACCTTGTCTATTAACCCTATTGAGCCTCATGAACAATAATATATCTTGTAGAATCAAAATTATAACTATGTCATGTGTCTGTAGAATAATTTAAGTCATTTGATCAACTTGTTATCCTTCAAGATAATGGTAATAATTAAATTGAAATTGGTATGCTTTCAAGTTATCAAGAAGAATCTACCTTTTGGGAAGAGCTATAAAATTTTTGTTCTAGTTTGGATAGTGAACCTACATCCCATGAAGAGAATGTTAAGATAATTTTATTGGCTAATGAGAATAATGAAGGAATTCTTGAGAAATCTCTTTAAAATAAAATCATGGTAACTAATCTTGTTGTGTCTCATGAATAAGTTCAAGGAGGTATTAAGGACATGTGGTAATTCTACTTGGACATGTTTAAGGAATTTGAAGAGTTTGATAGGTTCACACCTCTAAAAATAAAAGATGAAGTTGTTGATGATAAGTACAAAAATCTCAGTAATCTAACAAGTCTTATGAGTCATCACCAAGAGGTTCAAGATCATGATGTAGAAAAATATGATGAATATAATTATATTAAAGGTGAGAAAGAGATGGAATTTGAGGAGATAATAGAATATTAGGATTAGAATGTTATTACCTTTATGAATCAAACCATTTTCACTTTGGAGGTCCCTCACATTGCTAAGGATAGACAACAATATGAGGTAAGAGTTGATTATAAGGATGAATTTATATTTATGGGAGACATGTTTTATACTATATATCCATTTGAGGTCAAGCCAAAGAAGGTGGTGGTGAAGAAAGGAGCTGATTAAGGAAAAACAAAGTTTAACCAATAACATATATATCATTATTGTTCATCACATGAAGGTGAATTAAAGAGTTTTACTTTTGATCCAAGAGGATCAGTTCCGAAAGTTTAGTTATACATAGTATTTTCTTGTCTTGTCATTCCTCTAAGTGATTTTTATCATAGTTTTTTGTATTTTTGTTTAGTTATATGTGTCTTTCTTTGGTGTGTTTGCTTCTTATATTGTTGTTCTGGTGAAGGTAGTCATCTATTCTATTTGTTTCAAAAGTTTTATACTCTAAGTTTAAGGTCCAATCACATCTGAGTTTGAGTAAGATATATGGATGGATGGAAAAGACAATGAGTATAAGGTGCATAGTGAGCATGCAATACTAAGAGGTAACCAAGCCAAAATTTAGCTACCATGAATAAGGATCACTCAAAACTTTGATGTACTTGATCATAACTTTGTTGATATCCATTATAGAGGTCTTGTATTATTCATTAATGATCAAGGATGATAGATAATGTGTCTTCATTAAAAGTTCATGTAGGATTGTATAGTTGGTAGATGAGTCAAGTCACTTTGTCTTGTCATTAAATGATCATTCTTTATGGTCTCGATTATGTGTTTAGAATTATTTAAGGTAATTTTGATAAACCTAAGGTTAAGTTTGAAATCATGTCAAAGTGGAATAATGATCAAGGATACAAGGAGGTGACCCTTCTAGGACAAGCATGTTCTAAACTTGACTAAAATGACCAAATAACAAAGTTATTAAGTTGATCATATTATTTTTTTAAGGTAGTTTTGTCAAGATTAAGGTATTTCATCTACTTTAGTCTTATTGTGAATTTCAATGTTGATATGATAATAGTAAAAAGTAAATATTAAGGTTATATCATGTAGTAGGAGACTTTTAAAGTCGGCTAACACCTTGGTAAAGACATTATACTTGTACTTTTTTATACACACCCTCCAAATGTCTTATATAAATGATTCTAGTGTTGGAGTCTCGTGTAACTACCATTAATCATTATCTAACATAAAAATGAAGATATATTGAGAGATTTGTATGAAAATAAGGGTGTGAAACATTTTGTCAATCTCTTTCACATCCATATAGGTCAAGGGAAGATGAAGAGTCACTTGGTTAACCATATCTAGTAGTTCTAAAGGGTAGAATAGTTATATTCTTAAATAAATCATGTTTTTGGAGGTATTTTGGAGAGGTTTTATATTGGTTGATAAGGTAAAAACTCATAAAAGTGTCCATATGATCTTGTCAGACCCAAATCCATGTAATAAGTGGATCTATATACCCAAAAAATGCATAAACCATATACCTTCCTCCATCAAACTTCTTGGCAATAAGAAAAGGGAAACCAATTTATGAATGTTACTTCTATGAGAGAGAAATTTAACCATATTTATTTTCCATAGGATGGGAACCTAATACACTTTCACTTTGTGGCATTTTACCTCTAGTTAGGATCCTTATCTTTATGGACAATCGTTAAGAAGTTAAGGTGTAGAAAAAGGACTCAAAACCTTAATAGGGTCAATTTTCTCCAAATTCAAGGTTTTTAATTTAAATTAATGAATGATGGTGTTTTTATATGGTCCCTATAACACTCATCATCCCATTAAATATAATGTTATTTCATTTTTATTCATGTTCATGATTGGTGTAGTGTATAATAGTCTTATTTTACTAGTTTGAACAAGGCAATCAAGTTGTAGGAGTTGTGAGGTGTTTTGAGTGAATTAAATGGATGATATGAGATGATTAATAGTTGAAAATATATAATTAATATCTCCCTATATTATATAGTCACCATTGGATCCATGAACCTCAAGAGAGGTAAGGAACTATGCATACATAAGCTAAATTATTTGAACTTGTAACCATAATGGAATTTTTTTGATCAAATGGGGATATTTTTCATTATATATGACTATTGAATTAATTTAAAGTATTAATATAATACTTTAATATAATTATAAATTAGTTTTTAAGAACCATTAATTATATTCAAGTCTTTAGTGTCTTCCTTCAAGCTAGAACAAGGAGAAGATTGTGAACCTATAGGTCTGCAGACTTGTAGGTCAATGTTAACACCAAATATATGTAGTAGAGTGTGTATATGAATTTTGGAATGCATGAAATAATGAAATATTTATTTATACAAAATAAAAAAAATACTTTAAACCCAATATTTCTTAGGCCAATAAGTGCACTCAAAGCAAAGTAAGCAGGACAACTTATTGTCCTATAGGAAGCCAACATCTATGTTATCTTAAGGGAGTTAAAATATGACTTATAAATATTATATAAGATATATATAAGAAATAAAAGATATAAAAAATATCCTTCAAACTTAATATCACTTTTTCACAAAATGTACTATGTAGAACTCATGTGGACTATGTGAGTCGAAAGGATGGACTATGAAGGTTTTAAGAGAGAATTAAAGGTGATTTAAGACCATAGAATGATTTAAAGGATCTAAAGAAAATGTTTATTTTAGGAACCCATACTACCCCTTCTCTCTAATTTGTTAGTATAATAGTTTCTATGGTGCATATGCTTCATAAGTCATCTCGTGAGCATTTTATTTTAGCCCACATTCATGGGAAGTAGTAGTTGCTTAGATTAGACTTAGTATATAATTAAGTGTTGAGGCCAATGAAATCATCCAAAAATTTATTGTATTTGGCTTTCTCAAAGGAGTTTTCCCCCTTGAAGAGGCCAATGACTATGTAATTTAGTCATTGTAACTCAGTTCTATTTATTTGAGTTAATATATTGCTAATTTTCATAGTTTATTTCATGTATTTACAATTATATACTAAATTGTTCATGAATGATCCTCTCATCTGGTATCAAAACACTTTACAGGGCCAATTTTATTTCTAAAGTGTTTATCTATTCCACCACATAATTTATTTAAGTATTTTTTCTATATCACAATAATCTATTTTAGACTAGGGTAAAAACCTGCCTACATAATTATGGGAAGTGCTTGGGTGAAATCCCTAAAACTCATTTTTAGGAGTACCATAGGAACCCCAAAGTATCTATCTCATTGATAGGACCTACCAAAAAATGGGCAATGACCCCATCCTAATTAACTAGTTCCCATCTATAAGGAAAACCAAGAGTTGTCATTTAGAGGTAAACTCATGGCTAAATGTTTTTTGGAAAGTGGTACTCACTCAGATGGCATTGGTGGCTAGAGAGACATTTAAATCCTTATGTAGCCATTGAAACTTGGGGCCCATTTCTATCATTTTTAGAATACTTCCAATAGACTATCAAATAAATAATCAGCAATAGAGTATCTAAAGATTGTCAAAGGACATGTAACTAGACATTTGATATAAAATAGAAATAAAAAAATATTCATCTTATCAATTTCAAAAAAATATCTATATAATATTAGCCAAATCTTAGAGGACTTATAACCAAACAAAAAATAGAAAACCTAACCAAAAAAATTGAAAAAAATTGCCATATCTCTCTATCTATACCCCTCTTGATCTTTCAACTTTATCTAAACACCTAAAATTCTATTCTCCACATTTTGTTCCTTAAGGTCCCATATCTCGATTCCACTCTTAATTCCTGCAAATCTCAATTTTCCCTTTTTTCAAGTTTTTCCATAACTTCTATTTTTGTCCATTTGCCTCAAAAATTTCCATAACTTATTCATGTCCCTTTTTTGCTCTTTTGTCCCTCTTTGATAAATTTTCTAGTTTTTCCATTTTCATTCTAGAAATTGCCTTCACATTCATCAAATTGCCCTCACATTCATCCAACATACTTTAACTATGAAAAAAAATAGTAAAAGTACCTTTACCCATTCCAATTTTTCCCAAATCACACACTTCCCTTACTAAACATATCTTAACTCTAGTTTTCCTACCCAGTGAAAAAAAACTCTTATTCAGGTCATAGTAGTAACCCAAATAGAATCAAAAAAATGGAGGATGAATTTACCACCCTCAAGACACATAAAAAATATTTATTAAAAAAAATTCAACCTCAATCTTCAACATACCACCTTGAAAAACATATGACATCTAGAGTCCTCTTCTAACTCCAAATTTTCTTCTTCCAATAATTTTTGTGGGTAAAATATTGATTTTTTTTTATTCCATGGTGCAAATCCAACTAGATGGATCTATCAGGTAAAATAATATTTTAATCTACATAATAATTTTGATTCCAATAATGTTTTTCTTTTATCCTTTCACTTAAAACTTGAATCCCTTCAATGGTATAGTTGGTATACCAAGGATCATGATGAGCCAAGATGGACCAATTTTTTCACCCTAATTTTGCAATGATTTGGTCCTAGTGCTTTTGATGACTTCATAAGAGCACTAAATAAACTTGACCAAATAGGTACCATGAGAGAATATCAAATATAATTTGAAAAAATATCCAATCACATAGATGGATTATTTGATGAATTCTCTAGGATTTGCTTTGTCAGTGGACTAAAGGACACAATTCAATATAAGGTCAAAATGTTCCAACCCAACATGATGATGGAAGCTTTAGGGTTGGATAAGCTGGTAGAGGATAAGATCACATAGCTTATTATCGATTAAAATCCAATTTTTATTTATTTATAAATACAACTCAACAATGATCTCAAACAATGCTAGCCCTTATAACCACTCTAATTAATCATTTGACTAAAGCAAAGATGTGAGCCCATAGAGAAATAGGACTAAGTTATGATTATGATGACAAATTCACTCAGGGACATTGATGTGTCAAGAAAAATATCTACTTATTAGATATGGAATCTCTAATTGAAACTAAAGATTGGGAAGATTTTCAATATACAATAGATGATTCAAAATAAGTTCAATTGATTGTGGAACCTGCTTCTCAAGAAGAACAACTAGATATCTATTTCTATGCCCTAGTAAGAGTCACCACGCCATATATAATGTGAGTTAGGGGTTATTTCAAGAAGTTACCTCTCATAAAACTCATTTATTTTGAAAGCACTCATAATTTCATTGATCTTTGGATCACCAAAAAGGATAATTATTCTATCTATCCTTTCTCCAACTTTGAAGTCATGATTGACAATGGGGGCACATAACCCTTCCAACGGAAGTGTTGCAATGTGTGTATCTCTATTAGATATTATAACTTGTGATCTAACATGATTGCTTTACCCTTAGGTGTATGTGATGTTGTTTTGGGATCCTAATGGTTATGCATACTTGGACCCATCTTATGGGAATTTTTTAAACTTTAGATGTAGTTTTTAGAGAATGGGAAGAAACACACATTGAAAGGTTTACAACTAGGGCTTCTCAACATAGTTAGTTCACATCACATGGAAAATATATTTAATAATAATTCACATGGCATCATTACCCAACTCCACTCCATTCAAATGCAACCATCAATGGTCTCTACTCCTAATCTAAAAACTATTCTACATAGGTATGCACATGTCTTTGTCAAACTAGTGGGATTGCCACCTTCATAGCTTGAAGACCATCATATTCAGCTTCTTCTATAAAGTGTTCCTCCCAAAATTAGGCCCTATCAGTACCCGTTTTAGAAAAATATTGAGATAGAAATGCTCATTCAAGACTTATTAAAGTAAGGGATTATTCACCATAGTACCAACCCATATTCTTCCCTAGTTCTCCTTATTAAAAAAAGATGGGTCATGAAACCTATGCATTAACTTACATGCACTTAATCAAATCATAATCAAGGATAAGTTCCTTATCCCTATTCTTGATGAGATTCATGGCACTCATTTTTTCTACAAGTTAGATCTCCACTCTAGATATCACTAGATCTGGCTTAATATTTTCACATGCATGATGGACACTATGAGTTTTTGGTCATGCCCTTTAGCCTCACTAATCCTCTAAAATTATAGGCATTGATGAATAAAATATTCTATACCTACTTATGTAAATTCATTTTAGTCTTCTTTAATGACATCCTCATCTATAATAAAACATGGTTTGAGCATCTCTAACATCTGGAGCTCACACTGCAACTTCTCTCTGACTATCATATTTATGAAAAATAGTCCAAATGTGCTTTTGTATAGGATGAAGTGGAGTATCTAAAGCATATTGTTTTGACCCAATGGGTTTGGGTGGATCTTAAAAAAATAGTTACCATGACAAATTAGCTTCATCCTTAGACACTCGAGATCCTCCATGGTTTTTTTGGGGATGAATGGATACTATCACAAGTTTCTCAAGGATTAAAAGAAGATTTTAGATCCACTAATAGCTATGTTGAAAAAGGACACTTTTACATAGACACAAGCTACTGAGTGTGCATTTGAAGAATTTAAATGAGCTATGTGTACTACACCTATTATATCTATGCCAAATTTTGCCAAGACCTTCACTATCAAGAGTGATGCTTATGGAAATAGACTTGGTGTTATTCTCCTATAATAAGGATGCCCCATTACATTAGTAAATATATTTTTGGTAAAACTTTGGTACTCTCTACTTATGAGAAGGACATGATGACTATTTTACATGTAGTACAGAAGTGGTAGCCATACCTACTGGGGAATCATTTTTGCATCAAAATTGATCACTAGAGTCTTAAGTATTTCTTATAATAATGGGTCTCTACCCCATCAAAATATAAATGGGTCAACAAATTCATGGGTTATGAAAAGGAGATCACTTAAAATAATGGTAAGGATAATATTATGGTTGTGCTCTATCTTGCACATTTATAAACCAAGCTTCCCTTTCAGCTATTCTATGCCTATTACAAATTGGTTAGACATTGTACAATAGGGATATGTCCATGAATGCTCATTATCTCAAATCATTCAATAGTTAGACACTAACCCTCTACTATAGTGTATTATTCTTGGGATGGTACTTATATATGATATAAGGGTCATCTAGTGCTTCCCTAGAACATAGATATTTATCATGATATATTATATGAACTACATGTTTCTCCATCCTTAGGGAACTTAGGGTTTTTATAAACTTATGATTAGGCATGACACAACCTATTTTATAAGGGAATGAATAAGGAAATTCAATATATGGTGGCTAAATATGATACTTTCCAACACAACAAAAGTGAAACCACACTCATCCCTATGTTTCTTGAACCCTTTCCCATCCCTACCAATATTTGGATAGATATTTATATGGATTTCATTAATGGGATCCCTAAATTTTAAGGGAAAATATTGATCTTGGTTGTGGTTTATTGCCTCTCCAAATATAGTCATTTTTATGCCCTTAGCCATCCTTATACAACCTCCACATTCACACGAATTTTCTTGGACCAGATTTTTTATCTTCATGGCATTCCTTCATCCATTATCTTAGATAGTGATATAACCTTCACTAGCCATTTTTTGATATAACTATTTCAACACACCATCACACAAATAAATATGAGTTTTGGGTATCATCCACAAATGGATGGCTAGACTGAAATTATCAACAAATGCTCAAAAACATTCCTTTATTGATTCACCTTAGAACAACAACATCAATGGGAAAAGTGGCTACCCCTCACCAAATGGTGGTATACTACCTCATACCAAACTTTAACTAAAATGACTCCATATGAAGTAGTATATGGTTAGGCACCACCAGTATTCCTTTTATACACCCTAGTAGTTCATGAGTTTAAGTAGTTGACATGATTCTCTAAACCTGAGATCAGATCCTCAGCACCCTATGGGATAATATTCATATGTCACAAAATTGAATGAAACAACAGGTTGATCAACACCTTTATAAGTTCACTTTTCAAGTAGGTGATATGGTTTTTCTTTGCCTACAACCATATAAAAAATCCTATGTTAAAATCAAATGGAATCGTGAGATATCTCCCATGTTATAAGTACCCTATAAGGTTCTCCAAAATATTGGGTCAGTAGCTTATAGGTTGGATATCCCACCTTCTTCTTGAGTTCACCTAGTATTTCATGTCTCTTGTCTAAATTTTTTTTTGGAACAAACATTAGAGTGTAGAATATTTTATGAGATCTTGATAATGAAAGATCCATCCTTCTTGAGATAGAGGCAATCCTAGATAGGTGTACATGCCAACTTCACTCCCACTCCATCACATAGGTTTTAATTCAATGACATAGAATGTAATCAGAGGATACCACATGGGAATCACTATTTCAGATTCAACACCAATTCCCACATTTAAATATTTGAGGACAAAGATTTTCCTAAGAGGGAAGGGATGCTAGGAACCTGTGCTATCCCTTCTCTTTACCTTTTTAGTATAATAGTTTCTATGGATGCATATGATTTATAAGTCATCATATGAGCATTTTATTTTATTCCACATTTATGGAAAGTAGTAGTTTATTAGATTAGATTTCATATATAAGTGTTTATCTAATGAAGGAATCCATGATTTTATTGTATTGATATTTCTCAAAGGAGGTTTACCCCTTGAAGAGGTGAATGATTTTGCAATTTATCCATTGTAATTGAGTTTAGCTTATTTGAGTTAATAAATTACTAATTTTCATAGTTTATTTCATGTATTTATAATTATCTACTAAATTTTTCAAGAAGGATCCTCTTCATTTAAATTTGATCATGATTATATATTTTTCCAATTAGGCTCAAAACATGATGTTTGAGATAAAAGAAGATTCTAGGCCTAAAGGACTACCTACAAACCTATAATAGGTAGTAAGATCAAAATGGCATGTTGGTGATGATTGATTTGAGAGATCAAAATATTTTAGGGGTAATAAACAGGTGTTAAAAAAAGTTCATCTTTCCAAATCACATAAAGAATGTTTAGTTGGTATAAAGAGTCCACTTTGGTGACTTATAATGTAGAAGACCTAGTATAAGCCTATCATGGGCAAACTATAGGGAAAATGCCTTGTATGATTTGGAATGAGGTTTGAAGGCCTATATAAAGGTAATAAGAATAAGATACATCTATCCAATATTGTTCATGGTAATAAAGTGGCACATGAATAACATAACATTCATACTTATAGTCATGAAGCTTAAATACATACCTACATGTCTACCATAGGGTTAAATGGGTGAAACATTAACCATGTAGTGTTGGATGTATTTATATGGGATTTTTAAAGGAAGAGAGAAGAATAGTAAGGTTTATAAAACTAATATAAACATAAATAGATTTATAACCTACTCAAATAATTCCAACTTCAATGAACCATACTCAAGAGACTCAAATAATCACCTACAAGCCTGCCTATATGAATATACTCTTTGTAGGTTGGATATGAGGTTTAAAATTCATTGAGATGTGTTAATAATAAAAATATATGTTAAAATATTTTCATAGGTGTGAAGGAGGTGAAAATAATCAAAAATGGCATTCCCAAGTGTTAACAAGTGAGCATACCTAAACACAAACCTATAGGTCTAATAGAGAATTTTAAGTTTGACTACAAAAGTTTAAAGATATCATATGTTTTTTGTGTTGATATTGGGTTTATATGGTTAGGAGTTTTTTTTTGGTTCATATTATAATATTCCACAAGGATTTTAACCTTTGGAAGAGGGAGTTAACCTTAGTGAAGGATAACTAGGTCTAGAATGTCAAACTTGCTCTCAAACCCTCATTGGTGTTCAGATCAGGATTTAAGACATTTGATAGTGAAAATGAATTGGATAATTTTTTTAGGATGTCATTTATGGTATATTAGACCTATTATAAACTTATATAATAATACAATTAACATTTTATTAACCTTTTAGATTTAAACACTCCCTTGACCTATTGTAACAGGCCTAAACAATAAAAAAATGGTCATTTTATTCACATGGGAAGTGAAACCAAGATATGAATGGTATACAATGGATTTATGAGGTTTTTATGGACCCTATTAGCTCCTAATTTTTGTAATTTTTTCTTAGGTTTAGGTCTAGATCATTATTAATCATCCTTCAGAACCTAAACACACCTAAACCATACATAAACCTTAGTAAGAGATCAATAGGAAAGAAAGTGAAATTTATGGATCAAAATGTATTAAATTTTCCTAATAAACACATGAAAAACATTTTAAACTAAAATAAGGCCTTCAATATGCAACTTTTTCAGACTTTCACCTGTATATATGCATTTAATGTTATATTTTTACAAGGTTTTAGGCTCAAATCATGCTTTTTGAGTATATGAATAAATAAAAATCATTAGGGAGGTTGTTTTGGAAGTTTATATATATTATTAGACCCAAATATGCAATATTTTTAATTTAAAAGTGTTTTTATAGGTATAAACTCCAAACACAGTGTAGAGGTGTTTATGAGAGGGTGATATGGTCACATAGGAGAGATAAAATAGCATGGTTAGATCAATTTAAAGCTATGAGGAATACTAATATGGCTTTTAGGGTATAATATATTTTCTTCCACCTTTTAGTAAGTTCTCATAGAGTTCTTATTACCATTCTAATGTCTAACATCAATAAAAGTAGACCTAATAGACTAGCAAGCCTATATGGCCAATTAAAGAATATTTACCATGACTAGGGGTGAATAAAAGGTGTAAATTAAAAATATTATAGCTCAAAAAAGTTTAAAAAATGGTATAGGTTAGTTCAAGATGAGATAGAAGATAAAAATTTCAACTAGTCACTCTTCAATTCCAATCATGAGTGCAATTTCATATGAAGAATGATGAGTCAACCAATGAGTTGAAGAGTTATTTATACACCATTTTATAGAATATCATGATCCTATCAAGGTGACACATGTTTAGGGAGTTATTATATATACCTACTTACAATCTTTCTTATTTTTAAAGTTGCCTCATCAAGAGAGGGCACTTGTCATTTCTCCTCTAATGTCCTTTCTTTCTCTCATTCTTCCTTCTATATATTGGCCTATTTTGGATTGTAAAAGGATCATTTGGCTGAGTATGGAAAATACATGCTTAATTAAACACTTTTAATATGCCTTAGAATGTTGAATAATTTTTTTTGTTACCTTCTCAAATTCTTGAAATTAGTGTACTTGTGTGATTTTTGATGATTGCTAGTAGTAGTTCCTTCACTCTCTCTTATTTGTCCTATCTTACCTATTTTCATGTATTGTCTTCTTGAATCTCACATGGTGAGTTTTGATAGCCTTTCATATTATATAAGTGGATTTAATTCATTAGTGTCTTCCTTATACCTCTTGATCATCCATTCTATTCAACACATTATCTATGATCTCCATGTTGAAATACTCATGCTTGAAGGTACTTATTGAGTAGTATGATTATATTTAGGCTTAATTAATGTTATTAGTGTATTATATTCAATTTAAGGGTGTTAATTTATTGGATCACCTCCATATATTATTTTACATTCAATTATCTCTCCCTTTTCCTATCAAGCAATAGGTTTAGTAGTAGTTTTAAGGTTATAACATCAAGGGAGATATCCCTATCTATATATTCATCTCACTAATTAGTCCATGCACAACCTATATTTGTCTCCATGCTATCACTTAAGTGATTTTTATTGAAAAATCTCCTTAAGGGTGCGTCATTTGATGATAACAACTATTATTACCACCTAACAAGATCAAGTTACTTGACCTTGTTTCACAAATTTATGAAAGGGTTTAGTGTTAATCATTTTCTATAAAACTAGCTTCACTTTAATCCAATAGGGAGGAACATTAATTTTCACATTATTAAAACTCATAATTCTACAAATTATACACTTGAAGAGTCATTTGTTAGTGTTTTGGCTTGAAAGAAAATAATCTTGTTTGGATGCAAAGTACAAGTAATTTATCTAAAATATGATTTCTACAGTGTCATCCTTATAAATCCAAAAAAACCTCTTACAAAGTGTCATTGGCCAAGGGAGAGATTGAAGCATGAAATATTCATCCAAAGGTAAGTATTCCTAATTTTTATCTTTTATTTGGTAGATATGTATTGGATAAAGTAATAGGTTTAATGTTTTACTCCTAGCTTAGTTTAACTATAAATTGACTTAGGTAGAGTTTTATTTGCTTGTTATGTGTTGTCTCTTGTTAACTATTCACATTTGTGAAACAATATTTAGTGAGTAGTAGATTATATTTATTTTATGTATTGTAGGCCTAGCTAGGTTTACTACATCAAATCATTTTCCCAAAGGATTTATAACCCTCTCCTTTGGTGTGGTGTAGTAAGATATCCCTTGGTTAGGTTTAGTATATCCAAATTGGTCATGTACCGATATATATAGCTATGCAATGAGTTGTTGCTAATATTACATTATCTAATCCTAGAATTCACTAAGTAGGAAAAGTTATAGATCCATCCCAATTCATTAAATATAGATACTACCAATAGATATGGGATAATACCAGTCATCATAGGGGTTACAATGTTTTTGACAATGTCCATGTAAGGTCTAAGCTATAGTTTTCTAGTCTGACTAGTAATAAAGTATTAATAGGGAATTGACAAAATTAATGATGATTTTTACAAGTTGAAAAATATATAAATAATATATGTACATCTCCCCTCTTTTAATTTTTAAATTTCAATAATCTAAGTGCAACATCAATCTATTCCATTTTCAATTCATATTTATATGTTATTTCTATATTTTACAAAATATGAATTAATCTTATTTTGACATTATTTATATCACACAAATCCAAAATAATTAAAATAATATGTAAGGTAGAGGGTAAAATTCCCATATCATTAATCCAAGGTATTTAAGAAAAATATTGTAACTTACATGATTGAATATGACATGACACTCAATTTATAATATTTTTAGCCAAAGAGTTCGATTCAATGTGAGCTTGCCAAGGCCTCTCTATGTTGAGTTTTGAAATAAATATCTACCAATACCAAATTTTAAAATAAAGTTTTCAGTACAAATATTAAATTCTAAACCATTTTTAATAAGTACACTCTTGAGTCCTTTATTATCAATAAAAACATAAATGTGCAAAAGTAAGTGTTGATCAACATTTTCTTGTGGGGATATTCCTTTATCTTAAAAGGTGATCACATTCTCACTGCATTTTAAATATATAACATATTCAAAGAGAGATGTTTTAGTGTCATTTACTAATGTTATCTTCTTTAATAAATTTTAAAGAATATCATTATAAACATTTAATCTTTTAAACATAGTATTAATATCTTTACTATGTATTTTTAAGTTGGTACATAATATCATAATCTTTGACAACTTGTAATCTAAACCTAGGAGTTTGAGAAAGGTTTGGAGGAGTGATTTAGTTATTTAATACTTTATGATATTTTTTGCGTTGTATTGGTGAATTTATAATGTATCAATACCATGAATTCAATAATATAACTATTTTTGAATAAAACATGAGACTCTAAATATATTATATCATTATAAATGGGTGTAAAACCCAAATATAGTATGAGCTTTATTTATAAAAGTGTTGTTAGGATTGTCATTTTTTTCTTAGTATTTTTTTTATTTTTATTTACTTTTAGTTGACTATGTAGTCATTTGTTTTATTATTTTAATCTTTATTTTATTTATCATAAGGATCCCTAATCTTGTTTTACTTAACTTTGAGTTTCCATAAATTTTAGAAAAATACAGAGTTTACATTTGGCTTCATCTGATGTAGGCATTTTGAAAGTTTAGAAATGTCCCATATATTTTTTGGGTCTACTTTGGGCATGTTTCCATTTAGGGATCTTTATATTACACATTTGATCATCGTTGGGTCATATTTTTGCTTGCCATTAGTTCCCATATTCAAAATCAAGAACCATATATATATAAATCCCTTCAGAGGCATTTAAGGAAAATAATTTGTTGTTAAAAAATTACATATGAAGTGGACAATAATATTAGATCATTATTCACTAAAAAATATGAAGTTTCTAAAGGTCAATATCTATTTTTCATGATTTTATCAAAGTAGGGTCTAGGAAAAATAACACTTGGACTTTCATCTACATGATTTTTCACACACTCACATTGAAGGGATAAAAATATGAGGATTGAGCCTTGTTTAGAGTATTTGGAATGTAAGAAACACAAAATTAGTTTTTAGGTATTGTATGAGGTTATTCTAACCCATTATACTAACCATTTTGTAGGTCTCATTAATAAAAAATAAATATAGGGTTTGAACAAAGGAAAGAAAATATAATATTATATGCACATGTTTGAAGGTGAGTAAACATATAAAATACATCTACATAGATATAATGTATCCTTAAAAAATAACGGATTAACTCAACCACATTAAATGAGTCTATTAGACGTAGATGGGTTTAAAATTCAGTAGGTGTTAGAGAGGTTTTGGAGGCATCCCACACAAAATTTATAGTTTTTTCCTAATTCAAGTTAACGTAGAGATATTAAAAAGTATATCTAATTATTTTAACAAAATACAAAAACCATAATTGAGTTATATCTAGTTATGTACTTCTTATCCCTTAAGTTATACATTATTCCTATATTTTTCATGTGTAATAAATCATAAGTGGCATCTAATTTTGTGTTATTGTTGATGTACATTACAAAATATGAATATTCAAGGTTTTATGATTATTTAGTTACACTAATACAAACAAAGTTAAAATCTATTGGTATGTTAGTGATGAATCTAGTAAAGTATAAAAAGAAAAAATAATGTGGAAATCAATCCTCCTACCCCTTCTATACACTATGTTGCTAATAAAACACTAGAAAACTAGGAACACAATAATGAATTGCACTATACACTCATTTATGTTTCTAGAATTTCACTTAATAAATAAGATAAAATAAATATATGCATAAAAGATAATAGTACATGCTTTCTCATGAAGTTTTGCCTTGAAATGATGTTTCTAGTGATATAAAAAAATATATCTTTTATCTCAACTATAATGAAATACTAGTTCTTCTCTTGAGGTGAAATGTCATGCTATTTTTTTTACCCTTAAAGTGAAAAATGATGCTATTGTTACAAAATAATGTAATTTTTATCTCTTTTATATAAATGAAATTCCTTTTTCTCTTAAAACTAAATATGATGTACCTCTTTGTTCTCTAAAAATAAAATGTGATGAAATTTATTATTCTCTTTTAAATAAATGTGATGTTATTTATTATAATTTATATGAGACCTCTATTGGAAATTAATGTGATGTTATTTTTATGCTTTCTATGGAATAAAAATGTGATGGTAATTCAAATTTATGCAATTATGTTTTGATAGATTATAATTACAAGTTATGCAATGATTTTTCCATAGTGTAATTTCATTAAATTAAATTATAAAAATATTTATGATGATTTTATAATACCAATGTTTAGGATTTCTGTTGAGTTAAAAATAATGAATAAAAACATATATAAGTGGGCCAATATTATGTACCCCTAATAAATCTAGTACCATGTTTCTTTGTATCCTAGAAAACATAGTACATATAATATGATATTGTCATACCAAAATCATCCAAATATATAATATATATCAATATAACACACATATTTTGGAAATCAGGGAACATCAAATAAAAACATTCTACCAAAAAAATTATATTGTCACTGATGTATAAAAATACAAGGTGTAAAAGAAATCTTGCATCAACTAGAATATTATATTGTCACTGATGTATGAACATCCAAGGTGTACAAGCAATCTTGCATTAACCAAAAAAATATGTGTTAAATTAGTGAAAAAAAAATAATTTATTATATTTTGTTGTCTTTATGTTTGAATAAGTTTTATTTATTTATTTAGACTCCATTTTGTAGACCAAGTTGAAACAATGAATTTTCATTAAAGACACCTTGTCTAGAAAGTTCATATTGAGTCCCAAATTTGAGTTCCTAGGATTTTTGATTTATTTGATGGTTGTTCATTCCACTTGGGTCACCATTTTTCTAAATTCATGTTTTAACCAACTCAACTAATGAGGTTATTCTTGGAACATAGTTAGTTCCCAATAGGATCGAAATCATTGATGTGGCCAAAATGATTATTATCAAAACACCTTGGGTTCTCGATGGGATCAAATTATCAATGTAGTAATTAAAGTTGATCCTTGAATAATTTCAACTCTTTATAGTATCAAATATATTATGTATTAAAAAATTTAAGATAACAAAGTCCATAATATAATGTGAAGGGTTAGTCCATTCCCTCCTATCCCTATGAAAGGGATAAATGGAAAATTTTATGGAGATATTGATTGATGCTCATTGAAATGTTTTTAAATAAAGGAAAATAATATTTTATTTTGGTAAATGTATAAAATTATATTTTTGATCTGGTCTCTTTGTATGTGTTTTTTTGAAAAAAACCCTCTGGTTATGTATCTAAAAACATACAATTTTTTTAAAGTTTAATATCTCACTCTAAATTTTTTCTTACTCATTTCATTCCTTAATAATAATCACATAAACATGTTTTTCATAAAATAATCACATATGATTTTTAAACCAAACTAATTTTATATTTCCATTTACACAATAGTTATCAAATCAACTATACTCTTTATAAAATTACTAAGGATACATATTTATAAGTAAAATGCAAAATGCCTAAGCATAGAAAACAATATTAAAATTTTGGAATTTTCATATATTAATTATAATATAAAATATAACAAAAAAATTAAAAAATTACAATTTATTACAAGATAATTTCATTATTTCCATATAAAAATATATAATTCAATAATACAATCATCAATTGATCATAAGAGGAAGTATTTGTAATGAAATCCACTAGAGTTTTATAGTCCATCACTGTCATTGAAAACCAAAAAAGAAAAAAGAAAAAGAGGTAGAACATAATTGAATGTATTTTAATCAAAAAACATATCCTTTTGGATCCCTTACACTCATCTCATCCACTGAGAATGGCCCTTTCCTTACACAAAGGTGGTAGATACAGACAATCAATAGATAGAGAGAATCCCAAAAGGGTTTTTTTTTGTCACACTAGTCCACTATTAATATAATTTATCATACCACTCCTAATTTTAAAATGGCTTAGCATAATTATCCATTTATTAAAATGGTTTAGCTTACTACTCAACATATTAACCTTTTTTTGACATACTACTTATTACAGTAAAATATTTTCACATATTTCAAATCCCATTTACCCATTTTCATGTACATAGGAATGTACTACTATTTCACTAATTATGAGTCCAAATTAGTACTTATCACTAATTATAATATCAATTTTTATGTATGGCCAACATAAACATATTACCAATTCAAGACTTATCCAAAGAATAAAACTCGAATACCATGTTTTATCAAAAGGTATTTGAATTACAGAAGAATTTCTATATCCAAAAGTGTTGGACTACCTATCATTGAGTTTATTATTTTTGATATAAAATATAATTTTATATTCCAAAAAGGAATATCTTCTAATACGTTTTTACAAGTAACAAAATATTAACTTCCATAATTATTTTATAATGGATATTAATGATCTAAATGAATAGTTTCAAGATATTATAATATTATTTATTCTTAAATAAAAATCCCATTTTCCCAAAGATATAATGATTATCAATCATCCAATCAAATATAAATCACACCCAAATCCAAAACTTAATTCTTAAATTTGGTGTTCATAAAAGGGTTAACCATCCAATACCATTGTCATCCCAATGAGTGTTTAATTTTACCATGAAATCAATATTAAATATTAATAAGAGTTTCATTATCCACAAATTGTGAGTTAATAGTTAATTTATTCTCAACATTATGAATGAAAGTGTATCATCCAAACTTTTTAAAAAACATTATAAAACTATCAATATATAATTTATTTATCTTATAGATTTACAATTATTCAAAAGACATAAAAAACATGATTCAAATCAACCTAAGGTCTTCGATTATTTAGATCTATTTTATGGTTCCTCATAACCCATGTTCAATAAAACACATTCAAGAAAAAGAGTTTCCCTTGATCTAGTTATAAGATAATTGTAATCATCCCATACTAACAAAAACTATTATCACAAGGTACTACTACAAGGATCAACCATACAATATATTTTGATGTCTCCCACTAGGTTTTACAAGGTAAGGTGCATTGTAACATAGAAAGATCACACTTAGAACAACTAGCATATAAAATCAAACATATATGTTTTTTATATTAAATACACCTTATAATAATTTAATATTATCCAAGACTACATTAACCACACAAACTCAACTAAAGTATTCCTAAAGTAACATAAACTAGCTGGGTATTTTAAACCCAATCCACAATCTGATTAATATGTATATTACCATAATGTCAACAAATTCATGACTTAACATGAACATGATCACTTAATAGTATTTGTTTAATAATTTACTAATTATGTTTCCTTTACCACTTATGAAATATATTATAACCCCTTACTTGATGATGATTGACAAGTAAAAAAAAAATGACTCTTAATGTACATAATAAGGTTTTAAAATTTAAAAGAGTAATTTAAAGTATTCCAAAAATATCATATCTTAGCATATAATTTACACCTTTTTAATATAAAATATTTTTAATGATTCTTATACATCAAAGAGTTAAGAAATGAAAACTCTATTTTCTCTTTAACATGGAAATAATATTTTATAAGGTATGGATTAACAAATAAAATGGTTAGTTTTTAAAATATATTTTAAATAATAAAACAATACTTGATAATATTCATTTGAAAGGTTTATTTTAGTGTACTCAAGAAATAGATTCATAATTATGATTTTATTTTTGTAGATTTAATGTGTCACAAGTAGAACATACCGTCCATTCAACATTTAGCTAAATTACTAGCTCTTAGTTACTCCATTAAAAAATTATAAGATTTAAGGTTTAACTTAAGACACAATAATAATGTTATGGTAATGGTATCATCTATTAATAGTTTACAATAAGTGCCTCAGTTTCCTAGGATTTTCATTCGCATCTGGATCTTTACAAAAGGAAGATAGTTATAACAAATATATCTCCATAAAAATTTAATTACTTCCAATTTATAGTATATTTTATAAATTATATAATATTCCATTTAATCATTCTAGCTTAATCATTTTAAACCATATTCTAGTTTGATATTAATTACATAGATTACCTCTTAATTCTTTCAGCATAGGCTAACAATAATATAATCAAATCAATTCATTAGATACCTATAATATAGTTTAATAACATTATTGAGTACTCTAAATATTAACTATATCTTAGTCACATGGTAGGTCATAGGTTTAAAGGTTTTGTTGGCAAGAATCCAATCACTTAGCATTCACTATTAAATCTAACAATATTCAGTAGGACCCAAACATATACTATAAGAAATAGAACATAAGTAAATTTAGTGTGATAATAATTAATCGCATATAACATTCATATAAATTTCCATTTATAAAATAATATCCTTAAATTCATCAATTGGTAGATGTTACTATTTGACTTATTGACTGAGTTCAAATCAAGATGGCACAATAATGACCAATGGTGGTAAGAAAAGGATTTAATGTATATTTTATTTATGTAAAAATTATAATGAGCTTGCATGGATGAATTTTAAATTATGATAATTTAAAAATACTAATTACTATTTATATTTTACTAATCTAAAAACCATAGCCAATTATGTTGTACCGGTATTCAAATTATATGCTTTGATGGTGTATTATTTTAAATAAGATTAGGGATCCCTTGAATTTGATGTATGATATGTTAAATGAAAATATATTTATATATAAATAGGAAAAGTGATTTTGAATATATTAATATGGATATAGAGAATTAAATAAGTTGATATGGTCTTGCTAACTTTATGACCAGTTACATTGTACTAAAATAGAGAGTTTAGGATATTAAATTTTGTTTGCTAATGTATATCCAATTTTTTTGGACTAAATAAATATGATATGAAATTTAATTTTTTCATGATATAATTAATTATGTGGCCTATAATTTGAGGTTTTATGTGTTTTATTCAAACCTTTGTGGACTAAATTATGATTTATACTTGGTGGCACATTTAGACATATATAATTCCATATGGGACACTCAAATTTTATTCTAGTCAATTTTAAAATAATATTTATTTACAATGTTAGAGTGAATCAATATCCTTTATTCATATTCATAATCATATTATTAATATTTTAATTGATATTAGAACCTATTCTAATTCATAATTTCATGAGGGAAAAAAACTAGATTGGATTTATATAGTTTTAGAAAAATAATACTTATAAATTTTAATAGAATGCACCTATATAGACAGAAGATGATAATGATATAAGAAATATGGAAATGCTATTGGAGTTATTGCCAAGGTCTGAAAAATGAGGATGCACAAGTCGTGGTTGCATGGGATGAAGCAAGTGAATACCACAAAATGTTAAAGTAAATGAAATCAAACAAGAGACAATTACATAGACAATTTGGAGAAAATCCAATATTCCATTAACATAAGATGTCAAAAATGAAGAATACATATAGGAGAGCACGTAAGTAACTCTTCCACAAAAGGTGGTCAAAGCACCCAAGAATAGACTATAACTCCTCCATGAAAGGTGGTGACAGGGTGCTAAGAATAGAGAAGTAACTCCCATACCCATAACAGTCGGTCAAAGGAGTTACTTATGACATCTATGATACATCTATGACACACATCTCCACATAAGCTAGCCTATCCCATGAATGTAGGAAAACTCCATGTATGCACAAATATATAATTTCCCTAATTAAATAATAGGAAAAAACTAAAACCTACACTAACACCCCCCCATAAGTGCAGCTTAGGTGGGTAGTGTGGAAATATAAAATGGGTCCTGACAACTAGGCCTGATGAGGTACTCATGTACAAATTCAATCTCCCATAAGATAGAGAAAAGGAGAAAACATGTAGGAAAAAACTCTCCCCCCAAAGAGAGACAAAAGAAATGAAGAGGATAGAGCCCCCCCGAAGATGATGCTGCTACAGATGTGGACCACACCCCAAGAAGAGCTCGTAGATGAATGAACTTGCTCTCAGTGAAAGGTTTGGTGAAGATGTCTATAACCTACTTTGAAGACTGACAAAATATCAAGTCAATGACCTAAATATGAATAAGCTCCCAAATGAAATGCATGTGAATCTCTATGTGCTTGGTCCGCTAGTGCTAAACCAAATTCTTGCAAATCTGAATGGTACTCTAGTTGTCACAATAAATGATGGTGGGCTACCTAATAGGAATGCCAAACTTAGAAAGTACCCCCTGAAGCCAAATAGCCTTAGTAGCTACATTAGTAGCTCCTCTATACTCTACCTCTATGGATGATATAGCAATAGCATTTTGCTTCTTGTTAGACCAACTGATAGGAGCAAAACCTAGAGAGAAACTGTAACCATAAGTGGACTTATGAGTCTGTAAATTGCCAGCCCAGTTTGAATCTATATATCCAACCAAGTCAACCTCTATGCCAAATTTGTAATGGATCTTGTATCTATGTGAACCCTGTATGTAATGCAAGATCCTCTTAGCTACTTTCCAATGCAGCTCATGAGGTTCATGCATAAATCTGGAGACAAGTCCCACTGCATATGATATGTTAGGCCTGGTGTGAGTCAAGTAGATGAGACTGCCAACAAATTTTTGATACTAAGTGGCATCAACTAATGGTGAAGAACAATCAGCCTCAAGCTTGACTCCTAATAGAAAGGGAGTCATAGATGGCTTGCAATCCACCATGTGAAACTAATCTAATAAGTCAAGAGCATACTTAGGATGTGCAAGAGAAATCCCTGAATCTGACTGTGAGATCTCAATGCCAAGGAAGTAGTGTAATAAACCCATGTCTGTCATGTCAAATCTATCTAGGAGAGATGCCTTCACCACTACAATAGCTGATGAAGAACTCCTGATGATCAAAAGGTCATCAACATATAAAACCAAAATTAGGAGTGAATCATCTTTCTATAAGTAGAAATTGGGGTCAGAATGACACCTAGTGAAACCCGCTATGAGAAGGAAGGAATCCATCTTGGCATACCAAGCCCAAGGGGCCTATTTGAGGTCATAGATAGATTTCTTAAGTCTACATACTAAGGAAGAATCTTGAAAAAATCTTGGTGGCTGTTCCATGTAGATCTCCTCCTCTAGGTCTCTGTGAAGAAAGGCACTCTTCACATCCATTTGATGCACATCCTAACCATGTGCTACGGTAATAGCCAAGGTGAGTCAGATAGAAGTCATCTTTGCAATGGGTGCAAAGGTCTCTGAGTAGTCAATGCCTACCACCTATGAGAAACCCTTAGAGACCAATCACACCTTATACTTATCAACTGACCCATCTGCTACAAACTTGGTCTGATATATCCACCTACATCAAACCATCTTCCTTCCCTTAGGAAGTGAAGTCAAGTCCTAAGTTTGATTTCTGATTAAGGAAGAATATTCTTCCTCCATAGCACTATCCCACGCAGGTACTCCTGATGCCTATCAAAAAGTCTATGGATCTAAAACTAAGGCAAAAAAGGCATGTGGATATCTCTAAAAATCCCCCTAATACATTTATCATCTACGAGATATCCTACCGAAGTGCTAGCACT
The DNA here is from genome assembly GCA_037957365.1 of Torreya grandis. NCBI lineage: Eukaryota > Viridiplantae > Streptophyta > Pinopsida > Cupressales > Taxaceae > Torreya > Torreya grandis. Next base: position 1,185,380 of record JARHVA010004762.1, on the reverse strand, counting down.
CTCAAGTGTCTATCTATCCCAAAGTGGCCCAAAAGTGGGTGAGTCAAGTGCTAACTCCTCATCCTCTAATTGAATAGAGGTGGATGACTCTACATCACTATCCTTGCTATCTGAACTCAAAGAAGAAGATGTCTCTATCTCAAAAACCTGCTATGGCTGATCTGAATCTGAGGAATCATCATGAAGAAGTAAATCCAATGAGAGAGAAGAAGTGCCAAGTGTTGAGTCTCTAAGACTCTCTTGAAAGTGGACACTTCTCTCAATGAACAACTCATGAGTGGTCAGATCTAGAAGGTAATACCCCTTAACACCATCCAGATATCCTACAAAGATGCGATGGCTTAGACTAACATTCCATAGCTTTGTGTTTCTTCTTCGATATGTGGGTCATGGCTAGGGATTCAAAAACCCTAAGGTGCTCAACATCAAGTTTCCTTTTATGCCAAGATTCAAAGGGTGTTATCCCTTTTAAAGCTTTATGAGGAACCTTGTTTTGAATGTAGCAAGCACAATTGATGGCTTCAGCCCAGTACTATGGTGCTAAAGATTTGGAGTGAATCATACAGCTACCCATCTCTTTTAAGAACCTATTTTTGCATTCTACAACCCCATTCTGTGAAGGACTGTAAGTGACTGTGTGTTCCAAATCAATCCCCTTTGTGGTGCAAACTTGTTCAAACTTGTTGCTAACATACTTCCCTCCATTATCAATTTGAATAACCTTGATGGATTTCTCACTCTGTTTCTCAACAAGAGCCTTAAAGTCTAGAAAATTTTCAAACACTTCAGACTTTTGTTTGAGAAAATATATCCAAGTGTACCTAGAGAAATCATCAATGAAAGTGAGGATGTACTTGGCCCTTCTAAAAGATGGTTTGGAAAAGGGTCCTGATACATCACTATGGACTACTCCAAAGGTTGTGAAGCCCTCCAAGCTTTGCCTTTGTTAAATTTCACTTTGAGATGCTTCCCAAGGGAGCACCCCTCACAAAGTCTTTTTGAGAATTGGACACGAGGCAAGGTAATGACCATGTCATGTTTGCAAAGTTACTCAAGCTAGTGGTAGTTAAGGTGGCCAAACTACTCATGCCATAATTTTCGAACTCCATCTGAATGAGTTAGCAATGCTATTGGAGAAGAATCAGGTGCAAAATGTGAGGTGTATAACCTTGCTTAGTGATCTACCCTACCCACTACCACTATAGTATCACTATGCAACTCCCTGATAGCCACTGAATCTGGTGAAAACTCAACTCTCATGCCATGACCAATGTGAGTGATTTAGTACATTGATAGGAGATTGGTTGAAAGAAAAGGAACACTTAGAACATTATTGAATGTTCCTCCTTCCATTTCAACTAACGCTCTCCCTGCAATGGAAACTGATGTGTCATCACCCAAACTAATTCAAGTCATGCTACAAGGGCTTTGCCCTTTTCTTTCTCCTTACCCTTGCCTTTTGCCTTAGTAGAATCTTGGGTAGATGAATTTTTCTTAATGGACTCAGGAACACCTATGTTGTGTTTCTCTAGAAGATGAGTTAGGTGATCTATTTATTTCTTCATGCACTTGTATTCATCATGCCCTGTCTTCTTACAATAGGCACACTTAACCTTCTCCTTCTTAGGTTTAGCATTGGAGGAGGAAGACTCAATGTTGATTTTGGCAGGATTGTGGTTTTCTTTCTTCTCCTGGTCCTTGTTCTTTTTCTTCTTCTCCTTTGTTGAAGTTTTATCCTTACCATTTCTAGCTAGCAAATCTTGGGGTTGAGTAGACTTTATTGTGCCCATTTGAATTAGCTTCTCTTGCTCCCTAGTTAAGTTGGCAATGAAAGAATCTAAAGAAGACATTTTCCATGTAGTTCCAAGGGCACTTTTTGTGGCATGGAAAGTGGAGAAAAAGACTGAATAGCTTGGACCTAACTTAGCGAGAATAGAAAGGATGAGTTGATCATCTTTCTTATCTATCCTAGATTCTTTCAATTACAATCTAAGGGCCTTAAACTTAGTGAAGAAGTCTTGTAGGGTGTCAAAGTTGCTAGGACTTAGACTTACGAGTTCATTTTCTAGCTCATGACCTCTCATCTCATCAAGCTTCCCAAATAAAGTTTCTAGGGTGTCCCATTTGTCTTTGGGAGTCTTGGAGGTTTCTAAATGGAAGAGAAGTTTTGGAGACATAGACAAGCTCAGTAATCCATAAGCTTCATCACTACAATTTTACCACTTGACTTTTGCAACATCAATGCTGGGTTCTACTTCAGTGCCCATGGTGATCCTATACAACCCTTTGCTTCTAAGAATGATTGACATTTTAACCTTCCATTCATGATATTTGAAGGGTGTTAGAGGTTTAAGTTGAAAAGAATCCATTTTAAGCTAAATTTAGGTGAAGTTGTGTTGATTGCAAGTTGTCAAATTATGTAGAAAGGAGAATGAAAGCAAAGATTGTAAGTGCTGAAAAGCAATCACACCCCCCCAAAATTTTGAGCCCCATCCAAATATGAAAGTGCACACTCAAAATATGTCAGGCCTAGTTGAGAATGTGTCTTAGAGTAATCAATGCAAGACTTTAAGCAAACAGGACGTCGGACTCAGTCGAAAATGCGTCTCGAGAGACCCAAATTTTAGTCACTTTATAAACTAGTGAATTTTTAAAAAATAACAAGCCTAAACTATGGATAATTTAAATACAAACACTTTTTCAAAAAATGGCACCCAAATCTGAGCTACCATTTGCAAGATGTTAAAGATTCCATTTTCCATAAACTAGTGTTTTTACAAAAAAACAACACTAAAACATTTTAAAAATGCCTATTTTGAGAGAGAAAGTGGATTTTAAACCACTCATTGGACTTGGAATGGAGCGAGGAATCTAAAGGAAGTCTTTGTGAGGGGGAATTGGCCTCCTGCCAACCCAGGCCTCACCCTTCGTCTTCGACAATCGAATATACAAGCTTTAAAAAAACTCAAATATTGCTCAATCAAAGAACCCCTCCCAAATATATATATATATATATATATATATATATATATGATTTGGCACTTTATATTATTGTGTTTACAATTGCCACTAGCAAGAAATATTAAGTGGTCTTGATTTTAATGCATTACAAAAACCTCATGAAGAGCATATACTAAAAATACAACTTTGACATAATATCTAGAGAAATAAATAGCACCACTGTGATCTACTCAAAAAGTCATGCACTTTAAAAAAAAATCATCTCGATATGGGGGCTTATGTGAAAGTAATGATCCTACAAAGTTCCTAAAATGAGAACTGTGTAATGTCACGACTGAGAATCTACTATTTTTAAAAAATATTAGCATCAAAATCAAAAAAAGTCTACACTAGTGCATAAAGCATGAAAAAATATCCAAAGTCAAAAAAAAATTCATGGGAAAAGGAGTCCATATGAGCAAGAACAGAGCATTTGAAAACTGCCTTCAAAATTACAATTGCCAATGGAGAGGGGTCCTATTGTATATTTTTAAGCATGTTTTTGCAAAGTATATATAATATATTCAAAAACTAAAAGACACCCAAATGGTTTTTCTGGGCTGTGAACAAAACCCAGAAGGTGTTTTTCTAATTGATGTACAGAAGATGTAGATCTAGTGTAAAATAGATGCCTTTAGCTAGAAAAAATGACCCCAACAACCAAAAAATGGCATGCAAAGGTAGAATCAGCTACCAAGAGATTGCAAAGGAATGTGACAACCTAAAATTCTAATAAAAACACAAAATATGTAAGCTGATTGATAGAAACAAGATTATTGGATCTTGCAAAATTTTGCCTGCATGTATATGGAGAGACCAAACAAGCCATGGAAGGAACAGGAGCATGGAGAACTAGCAATATCTCCCAAAAATTTTCAAATTTCATAAAAAAAATGCCTTAACAAAGCTCTAGATTTCAATGAAAACAATAACAAAATAGACAACTAGTTACTGAGTTGGCTCTGATACCATATCAGAGTTGTTGCCAAGGTCCGAATAATGAGGATGCACGAGTCGTGGTTACACGGGATGAAGCAAGTGAATACCACAAAATTCTAAAGTAAATGAAATCAAACAAGAGACAATTGCATAGACAATTTGGAGAAAAGTCAATATTCCATTAATATAAGATGGCCAAAGTGAAGAATACATATAGGAGAGCACGTAACTCCTCCACAAAAGGTGGGCAAAGCACCCCAAGAATAGACTATAAATCCTCCATGAAAGGTGGTGACAGGGTGATAAGAATAGATAAGTAACTCCCATACCCAGAATAGCCGATCAAAGGAGTTACTTATGACATTCTTATGAGACCTATGACACATCTATGACACACATCTCCACATAAGCTAACCTATCCCACGAATGTAGGGAAACTCTATGCATGCACAAATATATAATTTCCCTAATTAAATAATAGGGAAAAATAAAACCATACACTAACAAATGCCTCTAGATCCATCCAATATTTCAAATGGATCGATGATCATGGATTTGAGGTCTTGTTTAGTTATAGGGATTGAGTTTATAAATAAGAAGCCACCAAAAGTGTGCAAAACTAAAATGTGTTCCTTCTCCTCTATCAGACATATGCCATATATAATGTTCTTCCATTGTATTCTATATACAATGTGTTCATTATACTCCAAGATATGATCCTCCATACAAACATCATATATTCTATTCTCTCCCTAGATAAGAAATACATTCTCTTAAAAGCATAATATGTTTCTCCAAAAACATCCTTTGCCTTCTAATGTATTAATTCTCCTTGATGATGGATTTATTAACTATGGGCAAGAAAGATGCTCCTTTTTCAAAAAAATTACATCTTAATTTATGGATACTTAATCCCCATCCTCCTCATAAAAGGTGTTTGGTTATAAATATAATTAGCATCTACCTATAATTTATTTAAATTAGCTTAAAACATTAAAGGCTAGGTAGTGTTTATTGAATGTAAATTATTTACATCCAGAAAGGACTGCACAACTCATGTGGGCTTAAACTCCCTCTTGGTCAACCCATGTGGAAAATTAAATGATTTAAAAATCTAGGACATTTTTTAAGGTCAAATAAAGGGGTTATATTAATGTGTTTTGGAATAATTATAATGAACAATAATCATATTTCCATTGATTTGTTTAATAATCACATGGTGCCAAGGACATGCTATACCATGTTCCAACAAATCCAAACTTTTATTTATGATTTTAAAATAATAAACTCTTAAATTAATTATTATTTTTATCTTATATTTATCATTTTATGCTACTAATATTTGGAAGACATAACTACATAGATTAACTTAAGCAAATTATTGGAGATACATAACTATTAAGTGGTCAATGAATAACTTGATATAGCCACTATTAAACGGACACAGATCTGCTATTTGTAATTGATAAGTGACCAAAAGCATGACAAAATATGTGGGTTTTAATGTTTCAGTATGCATTCATTATAACTTGACATTTATCCTAGAGGAACCATGATAAAATGAAAATCTAAGACCCAAATTTTATGTCTCTAATTTGTGACAATATTAACAATCACACAATGAAATTTGGTAGGCTATCAAATAAACTCTTAGAAAAAATGGAAAATTTAAAACTTTTAGTAATCAAATCAATGGTGATTATAGGTCTATTGGGTCTTAGAACTTATGACATATGCTAAGTAGGTCCTTCCATACAAGACAAAATTAGAAGATGATAATACTTTTCAATAACCACATGCACAAGAATATAGGGAACACATATATAAAATAGGTACTTACACTCTCCTATCCCATTTTTATGACTGATGGAAACCCTCGAGTAAATGCATCATCTCTAAGTGTCAAATCCAAAAGATGAAATCAATACTAAGTAAATAAGTAAGCCATCCAAAGCTCGATGGTCATTAATCATGCCAAATAGGTGATGTATATATCATTATTTGACATAATTCCATCTCATTCTATAGTATTCTCTCTAGTACCCGTAATTTTTATCTATTTACTTATCTCTGATGATGTTCTCCCTCACACCATGGGTTGTACCTACATCACAAACAAGTAAATAGATGAAAATCACATAATTCTTGATATCAAAATCACATGATAGTAAAATCATGATAATAGATATTATTTCACATAATTATATACCTATATACACATAAATTAACATTTAAGCAAAAATAATGCACTTGTGACCACCCTTTTTACACACTTAGCTCATACCTCATTAATGACCTTTTAATCAAAAACCTTGATTTTCCACTTAGATGAACCATTCCTATAAGAAAAATAATGATCCAAAAATATCCCTATTTCTCATGAAAAATATATCAAACTTTTCCATACCCTAGTCAAAATTTTTTGCTATTAGTACAAGAACACACCATTTAGATAACAATGCTCCCCAGTAGTGTTTAGTTCCATTGCTCTTGTCCTCTCGCCAAATAATGACTAATTGATCAAATTAAAATTCATGTAGTATGTCATCCCATAATTTTAGTGAGCCCCATCTAGATTATTCTTAAAATATCACTATAAATATACATTTCAAATCATTTTACACACAAGAGGCTTCTATATTGAAAATCAATAGAATTCTAGTAGCACTTTAAGATAAAATTTCCTATTTATCCCAATTATAAATGCATACAACCATATTATCCCTAAGCTAAAGTATTATTACACTTATAAGGTCATAATTTAAGGTTGAAACACTTAATTACACCATGATTGAACTAGAATTTATAATTTTACACATGTATTTCACACACACTATTGTAACTTGGAAAACTACATGGAATTAGATCCTTCTTAAGAGTATTGGTATATAAGAAAAACTCAACTCAAGGGGGTATTGAGATAAAATAATTTTTTTAATTCTAACCTATTTTTATCCCATGATTAAATTTTTCCTCTTGATCTATTGATCTAGGGCTACAAGTGAAGGGAAATATACATAATGGCTTTCGCAATAGATCAAAGGCTCCCACATAGTCAACAGAACATATATGTGATGGTAAGCTTATAAAAAACTCAAAAATATATCATATACAAGATACTAACACTTCTTAAGGATAATAGTTCCCCACACCCCTATCCACATGCAGTGATCTTATCTAGATATCTTACAAAATCTTGTTTTAGATCCATAATCAGTCAACATAGCTTTAAAACCTATTTACTAGTCCTAGTCACAGTTCTACATTTTAATTTTACAACTAAGTTGTATTTATTTTGTACCTTATTATTTTAGTATATTTATAAATTTTAAAATTTTAAAATCATTTTTTGTCATTTATTACATATCTATAACATTTGCATTTTACACAAAAAATTATCTTATCTAACTAATTAAATCACTTATTTGCCAAAAATTGATAAAACATATTGGTGAACTCGTCTATTGTTTAAATGTTTACAAACCCTAACCTTACATGTTATTATTGTTTCTTTCCTTATTTCGATTTCAAATTATTTTTTAGGGTTTCTTATATTACCTAAATTATTTAATATCGAGAATTTTCCAAGTTTTTTTCATTATTTCATCCAAGTTAAGAAAATTGTTTCTATCTACCTTAGATACACCGATGCACTAATTTATTTCTAACTTGAATATTTGAATATTTCAGTTAATAATTCCATAATTTTATAAATATTTAATATATTTAATGATATGTATAAACAAAAAATACAAGGATATATTTCAAAGAATAAAGATATGCAATATTAATTTATCAAAACTATTCAAGAAGAAATTAAGAAATCATATGAAGTTCAATCCTCTTAGACTTATAAACATATGGATCTAATAGATAAATTTTTTGTAACATTATCTACTATGGGGGAAATATAAGATCTTAAATAGATTAATATTTCAATTCATACTCAGTCATTGGGAACACCACCTTTAAATCACACATTCTTCTTCTCCTGATGTACAATCCCTTATGCACAATATTCAATATATGTAAAATAAGATGTTATATTTAGATCAAGGTGATTCAAAATCTAATCATGTATTATATTCTCACTTTTTTTTCACACTCTATTGGCATAATACATATCGGTATATCCTCTCCCTCCATGTTTTTTGGTACCCATTATTTCACTATATGATGGAAATGATGACACTGAACAATATCTAAGAGCCTTCCACATAACATGTTTAGACTACATGTCCAATGATAGGATATTGACTAATATATTTCAAAAGAGACTAAAATAATGTGATTAATTTTTTTTTTACAATTTACCTCATCAATTAATGCATTCAATCCATTGGAATTTATGTTTATATCACATTTTTAAATCACTATCAGTGAGAATATTTCATATGCTCAGATTGCTCAAGTTGAATAAAAATATAATGAGCCTATTATATAATGTATTAAGGTACAATAATATGTTATCTAAAATTATAAGTCATATGGAAGACAAATAATTTAAACATATCTTTAAATAAAGTTTACCTCCACCACTACATAACTCCATTTTGTTTAAAAAGTTTCTATTATTTATAGATTTGTGCCATAGTAAAAAAAAGGGAAGTCAAATTATAGGAAATGAATAAGATTAATTATGTAACCAATTTATATTAAAATAAAAAGATTTAAATTAAACCACCTTATAAGGTATGGTTAACTGATAATAATAACAATCAAAATATAACAATACATGTAGTTTTAGATCCCACTGAATTCATTGTCAATTAGCTCGTCCTAGGAGATAGTTTACCAACCTATAGAAGTTACATACAAGGTCATAAAACATGATTGGAATGAAATATCATATCTATCCCTTCCATTAATTTTTTTTATGTGATTAAGCCTCTTACAAAAGGTTTTGATCAAAATGTATTTTGTGATTTTCATAGGGAACTAGGCCACACTACTAATAGATGTGTCAGTTTGAGGCACAAGATTTAGAATTTTATAGATGAAAACATAATTTATGTGGTAAACCTATATAATATTAAAACTCATAAAATATTAAAATAAAATCAACACAAATATTAAGTGATAATTTCACTAAACATACAAATAATGAGACAATTGATACACTATGAGTGCATTATGCATACAATGCACACCCTCCACTAGTTTATTACCAATCTCATACATAGTACGACATAAATTGAATGATATAATCGGTACATAAGATATTTTAGTGACATCTAGGCCACTCATCAATTTTAATAATATTATATTTAATATGGGGACTCATATTTACAGTCTTAGTTCATTCAACCTCATATTGATCACCAACATATTCAAAGTGTCAAGGTTGATAATGGTTCAAGTATGAATATGTGTACAATCACACTTTTTAATAATATTAGATACATAGATCATGATTTTTTTCCCATGACCATGGTAATAAAAGGATTTAATAATCACATTGAGATCTCCATCAGTGAGATTACATTACCATTACATGTTGTTACGACACATGTGGCCACTAGGTTTATATTAGTACCCATTGTAGATATTTTATTTTAATCTATTCCATGTCTAAAATACAATCAAAACTAAGTTTATATAATAACATGTAAATTTAACTAGAAATCACGAATGGACCTAATTTACCTACACAACTATTGTTTTTACCCAAAATCACAATGACACATCCATGATTGGGGTAATCAATCGTATTACATCATTAATATTATCTAACACATCTTGAAATAAAATAACCCTTTGAAAATGTTATTACAAGACAATTAAATTAATATTTGATTAATAAAATAATATTTTAAAGGTTACCATTCTTTGAATTTCCAATTAATCACCTTGATTAATTAGTATAATCCTTCCTCTAATGGAAAATTCCATGAATTTAGAATTATCTATTTGCCTAAAATCAAAATTGAATTATTTCCTCACATAGGTGATGTCATACAAGAAAGTCAATGAAGTGGAGTGGAGTGTAGGAAAGGTGGATTATTAAATGGAAACTTAAACACTCTCTTATATTTCTTACACCCATCTTACACACTCTTTCTCTTACATCCCTCTTAAACACTCAAAGAGGACCAATAGTTGAAATTTATTCCAAAACGCTTTCCACACTACAAAAAGGCCTTAAATGAAATATATTACATACTTCATGTGTGTTATTATGAGTTTGAGGATTAATCCTCCACCATTAATCATGATCTAAGATCAATGGTTCACAAACATTCAAACAATCTATAAATACAAGAGCCTTTGGATATTATAGAAAAGTTTATTCCAAGAATCAAGTGTAGACAATGAGAGATGCTTCCCACACATAGAATCAAGCATTTCCAAAGACTTCATGGCCTACAATCCAAACTCAACATTTTCAAACCAATTCTTAATAAAATCTTCTTCTGAGGTATAAACACAATTTTTGTCTTATAATTTGCATTTATTAATTTTTTTACATATAACTAAACCTATGATTAGGCTTGAGATGTTAGATCTTCAAGTATTTTTTGATTTCATTCACTAGTGAATTGGCTAACCTTTCTCATATTTCCAATTTACATAATGGCATGCCTAGTGGGACTTAAAGGACTCAATGAACGCCAACATATCTTATAGACCATTTTAATACTTATATTTATAGTAATTATAGTTGAAATCAAGTTAATTCAACTTTTTTCTTCAAAAATCTATTAATTTCCATTCTAGACCAAATAGAGAAATCATTATTACATAACTACAAAATCAAAACTTTAATGAAATCATTGATTTTAATAGTAAAATCATTATTTGTAACTTAACTCTATTTTGTGTAGGTCTTAATTATGAAATCATAGCTAATTGTATTGAAATAATCTTTAGCAATGGAAAAATCATTTATCTATTTTAACTATTTTTTGTGAAGGAGAAAATGGTGAAATCTGCACTGTATCACCAAAATCGTGGTAAAAAATTCATGAAATCATGGTCAACAATATTGAAATCAAAGTCAACATTAGTGACTATTTTTTCCTATGTATGTCCTAACTATGAAATCAAAGCCATCTTCAGTGAAATCATTGCTTATAGTGGATTTTATATCTTATTTTATCTAATAATAGTATTCAATTTCAATTTTTCCTATTTTTATTATTCTATATTATTAATCTTACTATATTTTATATAACAACTAAATCAAAGGTAATTTTAACAAAATCATTTTCAATATGATAAAATCATTTATCTACTTTTTCTGCTTATTTTCTATGCAGGGCCTAACAATGAATTCAAACATAAAATTATTGAAATCATTTCTATACCATTTTATATTCTAACTATGTTTTCTAAGCATAATGAAATTAGAGATAAAATTAGTGAAATCATGTTATAGGTTTATGAAATCATTCTATGTAAAAAACTAAGACTTAAATAAACTTCTTTTCAAGATCCTTGCTAAATCAAAATCAAAATTTACAAACATACAATAATTTTTGTGGTAGGAAATTAATTAAAAAAAGTGGGGTTTATATTTTAATAAAATCACATTTCTTTTCTACACATCTTGATTTGGGCTTAAAATGAATTAACATTTTCATTTGGGTTATAATAAAAACTTGTTTATTTTCTAAGTTATTTTCTTTCATTCAAGTTTGTGTTTCTTGATTGCTTGAGTATATTTTGGTGTTATTTTGCATGTATGTTCTCTCCTTTTGGGTAACCCATAAACTTTAATTTCTTATTTTAATTATAACTTTATTTATTTTTTGATGATGTGGGGTGGAGTTCATCACCTTCCCACAAGTCTTAGGGGTGTGTTGACTAGGAAGTCACATCCTAGAATTACCCCAACCCTGTTATCTAATGGGGTATATAAATTGATGTTAAAATAAATGTTATATTAGTTTAAACCACTCAAATATTTATTTTTATTCTATCACTTCACCAAAATATTATGGGTGAAGTGGTGATGAAGGTACTAGACCCTTTGGTGAATGGCCCGTCAAATATCAATGTCCAATTGATTGTTTTTTCCCACATACTACAAGGTATTCAAGACCATATATAAATCCATGTCAAAAAAAAATAGGACCTTTTTTATCATATAACATTCATTGATTTAGGGGTGTAAAATTAATATCCCCCATAGATAACATTGATCATACAAACCTTTTGAGAAAAGGGTGGAATTAAAACACCACTAATAATTAGAATAGTTTATTTAAATAATCTTAAATTTTATAGTTCCATCTCAAGGAAATTATGTTTAAGGATAAAATGAATGTGATAAAAACCTATGTTTATTATTAAAACTACCTTATAATGTTTGTGTGTTTTTGATTGATTATTATGTCAAAACCTTTTTTATACTTGAAATCAAATTAAAAAACCAAGTCTGAATATAAACCATTTTTATACACACATAACAAGGCATTTAAATTATAAAATTTTAGATGAAACAAAAGTTACATGTCAAACTCTATCCAAATACCTGCCTTTATTATCCAAACCACACCGTTAGGCTACCTAATTTGAACCAAAGCCTTGTTCTAATCCAAATTTCTAACTTCAAACCAATTGAAGACCAAAGTCACATATTCTTATTTAAAACATTTTTATTATGTTATCCATTATATTTCAAACCTAAGATATATTCCAAGTCTAATTCCAATCCAATTCAAGACCAATGTTTCAAATTCTTATCCAAATTATGTCATTATGCCATCCACTTTATTCCAAAACTAGTTATAAGTTTAAATCCAAATTCTAGTTTTAATAAAATTTATTTTCAAAGTCAAAACCAATTTCCAATTTTTAATTCAAAAAAATTTTGAAACTAAGATCCAACTCTAAATTCAAAAAATTCTGAAACCAATTTCAAATTTTGAAGTTAAACCAAGAACAATTCCTAGGAAAAGTTTTTATTCTAGTCAAACTATTCCAAGATCAACAAAGGTTAACATTGTTATAAAATTAAAATATTTTAAGGTTTCAAATGTTCCAAAGGTCTAAGTCAATTTTCCAAGATCAAAGCCTTTTAACTCAAGGCCAAATTCAAACATTTATAATATCTAAACATTGAACATTTACACTTAAAACCATTGTACCTAAAACTTGTGTGCACCTTTTAAAAACACATTTGATCCACATAACCTTGACTATTTAAATCACTTAAATTAAAATTCCTTTTAACTAGTTCATTAAAATTTTATATTTACCTTAGCACAAGCAAGATCTATTACCTCAAACTAATTCCCAAGTTCTATTCTGAGTGAAGTCACGTACCAGGACAAGACTAATTTTAAGGTATCTAATCCCTTTTTCAAGACAAAGATCATAAAACTTATACATGTAGTGGGGATTTTTATAACCCCTTATTTGAAAAATAAGTGGTTTATAACCCATATGGGTATAAACTCTATGTATAGGATGAGGTCAATCAAAAATACCTTGCCAACATGCCATCTAATACCTAACAGGAGAAACATAACCCATACCATCCAACCATAGAAACCCATGATGAACAAGGATAATAACAATTATACCTTACACATGTACCATTTGATAAAAAACATAGAACTAATATAATGTACATTATAAATGTACCACCTAGTGTTGAATATGGTCAGGATTAGTTTTTATGACAATTATTTGAAAACAATGATGAACAACCTATTAGATTTTTAGAAATGGGGGTAAACTTTCACCCTAGATTTACCATAGAGGATTTATGATATTTTATTATAGTGGATAAAGAAACACCTATTACATTATTAATAAATCAATCCACTTTTCACAAAGGACATACCTTTATACCAACTTATAGTCAAGATATTTTAGTGTCTAATAAGGGAAAATGTCATCTCATTAACCAATCTTCTTAAATCCAACTTATTGCCTCTCAAATCCAATAAGAAAAAAAGGTTTTATATACTCTCACTAGATCCATTACTACATTGTATATTCAAAATCCATCACTAATAGAACTAAGTACTTTGATTTTAAAACCAATGGATTTATTAACTTATCCCATTATTAATCCCAATCCATTTACCAATAAGGCATTAGATGTAGATCTACTTATCAAACTTATATTTCAAAGTATTCTAATAACTAATATTGATTAGAATCTCACCATAGTTTCTTTTCAACATGTAGAGGATAAATCTCAAACATGATACATGATTTAACTTTATAAGGGTTATGGAGTTTAAGCCCTAGGTTATTAAAGGGTCTATATATAGTAAATTAGGGTATAAAATATACAATAAATATAACCATTGATTTGTGAAAGAAATGAATAAACTGATATTTCTAATAATTGTAATAAATGACACAAATGAATACTTGGTTCAAAAAAACATGAGATGAAGAATCTAAAAACTAAAAACTAGTATAAGAGCTAGTTTAAGTGTAATAAATAGGATACAGGTGTCAAAACCCCTCTTGGACAATAGTACCCTCCCTTGGATAGTAGTATTATGGTGATAGTGTCCACTTATGGAACTAATGTAATTCATGTAGTAACTAATTTATATTTTTTGTAGCACTTATATCTAAGTCTACTGAACCTGTTATTATGTGGATAAACCCTATTTCACTATCTGTGACCTAATTTGACTGATTTTATATACAAACCCTAGACCTTCATGTTATTAGGGAATTTAATTTACATAATTAATAAATGTGTGGTGGTAGTTGGGTAGGCTATCCATCACCAACACCTATTGTGATGAGATTTGACTACATACAAATACTCAAAGGAGGGATCAAATCTGATGTAGTTCTCCCCACCAAAGTGTTGGTGTAAGTGCAAGTGAAGCTAGTATGAATTTTATTTTGAGTGATTTGAGTGAGGCTTGAGATTGGAAATCTATGTATTCTAAGCTAGTATCATTGTAGATGATTCTATGTATAAGTAAGATAGAATAAGGATTAATAACCTTGATTATACACAACTTGTTCTGAGCTTGTTTGTGTGCATTTGCATCTAATTTTCATATAGTGAATATAGGGCTAAAATTCATGTATATATATTGATCTAGTGATTATGTAGGGTTTTAAATAGGTCTTTTTTGACCCTAGGTGTCTTTATGATTGAAAATATATCCATTGGGGATAAAAAGAGGGAAAAGGATAATAACACCCAAATAAGACATTATCATTGTGGCATTAGTGTCTAATTATGGCACTAGTTTCTATATGGTATAACTTGAGGCATTAAGGGCCTATATGATTAAGGAAGGGTCTAGGATTGATTTTAAGATGTCTAGGGATGTGTGTGGCCTACACAATTTTTGGATAAGTGTCTAAGTATGACCTAGGCTAGGTCTGGGGCTAAGTTATGGATGGGTGGTCTCAAGTAAAACTCTTGGAACACAAGTGACATTTTAGATAACTAAAATTTCCCCTATTTGTTCTATAAATGTATCAAAGTGAAATGACTAGCATAAAGTAAAATAAATGTGCATGGACTTGCCTAAGAGGCAAAACCTATGAATGTAGAACTGAGTCTGTGAATCATGCTCCATTGTGTATCTTATAAATAAAACATGCATAGATATGTACTTATTTAAGAGATATCAAAAGAAAATAAAAAACTAGGTAAAGAGATAAGAGAGAGAAAAAGAACAAATACACCTCATTGGGTACAAAAACTAATGCATAAACTTGGTGACATCCTTTATGTGTGTGTGTATAGATAATGATCAAATTAGTGAATAACTTAGATTGAGCTGATGGTTTGCTCAATACCCATGTGTGGGTGGCTCAAGAATTCAATCTATTTTTGACTCCATCATTGCTCACCCTTGCTCAGTGGATCATGACCTATGAATAGTTTGGATTGAATTGATGGCTTGTCCAACACTCTTAGTAGGTGGTTCAATAACTCAAGTATACTTTGACTCTATAATTTCCCACTCATGTGTATTAGATGCATCTAAAATTTAATTACTTAATTTAAATGAATATGTATGTTTGTAACTAAAATTATAAATAATGACTCTGTGGTACTTAGGAACTCTATAATGGAAATCAACCTAAGGGCCTCTCGAGCCCTCAAGTATGTAGCTCAGGGACTATATGGTAATTTCAACCACTATATATGGATTAAGGCATCAATATGGTATATAACTAAAGTATGGTGTCTAGTGTGTATAATGTAGAGAATGACATGCATTTTTTCATTCCTTCTAATCAACTGGTACATAAGTTAGCATATGGAAACAATGTGCCACACACATGCCCACAAATTTGATACCTAAGTATATGGATTCAAGATTGAATTGATAGAATATTTATTTAAGTATCTAAAACTGAAATGGGAATGATAATGTTATTCATGATGCCCCTAATCTAAGCAAAATGATATGATTTTGTCCAAAACTAAGAAATAATAAGTAAAAATTGATAATCTATAACTGAACATGTGTAAATATGGACTATAATTGTTGTGACTTTCTATCAATTCCATAATTTCCTATTATAGGACTACTAGATAGTAACACCATACCTTGGATAATAACATTGTGGTGCTAGTGTCCAATTTTGATATTTGTATACCAAACTTCCTCTAATCTCTATCTAACTATTTTACACTATGTTTTATTTAAATTAAGCTATGTAATTTGTGCTTGGCATTGGAAACTATACTCTGAGTGCATTCAAATGACTTGATATTTTTGATAAAGCTCTATGAGTTCCCCCTCTTTTGAGGGGAGTTGTTGAACCTATGTGAGAAATGACATCAAAAAATAAAAATGTCTAAATGATATGTGTTATCCCAATTAATAATGATATCTATGTATTAAACTATTATAATGTGTATATATGACATCATAATGTAAGATAATCTAAGCATAAGTTGGTAATGTATGATGTATGTTAGATCGAGTATTAACAAGACTATCAATATAGATATAATAATGTATGTATGTGTATGAAAAATAAATATAAGTAATAAACTGAGTAACTACCTATGGCGATAGAGAATGATGTCCATCAAGGCACAAAGGAGGAAGGGGAACTACATGATGTCCCTCATGCATATAAAACTAGAGTATGTAACAAGCAAGAGATAAGTGTCATGACCATGATGCATACATGAAAGCATACATTCAACGCACAAAGTAGGCCAAGGGGATATAATACAAGAGACATAGGCACATGTCACTAAATATGAGAAAGTAATACATACATGGATATTTTCAAATGTCCACATATGTAAACAACAAACAAATTTGCATGGAAACACATGGGGGGACATTAAAATGTCCACATACAAAATAAAGAAGGAAAACACATGGATATGGGCACATGTCCAAATCATATATATATATAAATAAATGAAGTGGTTTAGAGCCATAGAACAATGGCATATGAAAATTCCCTCAATTATATGTAGAAGCATAGAAACACAAACAAGTCTAAACTAGTAATGCTAGAAATGAAAGTATGAATGAACATGTGGTATACATATGTATAATGGAAAATATGTACATAAATTGAGTTTAGAGTAATAGTAGTTATAAAAAAATATGAGTAGTTTAGGATGATCAATATCAAGATATAAAAAATGCTAAATATATGATATAGAGTATAGAAATATGTAACCTAGATATCAAAATTGTGTATAAGATTCCCCTGAATGGGAAAATGTGTCAAATGAGGAACCTATATATGTTCCCCAAATGGGTATATAGTAGTAAATATAGATTTTTTGGTGGAATTGGGTCCTATAGGCATCTTCGAACTCTTGAAAAGAATAAGTGAAGCATGTATGTAGGATAAAACTGACTACACTAACATAAATATTATATGTAGTACTTGACAAGTATAATAAATGTAAACATGGATACGCATACAATATATAATTTGTCTTTTTTGAGAAAATATTTGAATGTTTTTGTGTTTTTGACATGTTATATTTTTTATATTCTCTAGATATAATCTATGTATGAGTAACATGAAAATGAAACTATATACAATGATCAAGAGTGAATGAAACTATGTACAAGTAGGGAGGAACATACTAACCAATGAGTCTCATAAGAGACTCACTATCAAGGTGTCCTATATTAAAAAAAGGAAGAATGATCATGTGTGCTATGTGAAAAGTTATCTATGATCTAGGAACTAGTTATAATGAGTGATTTGTAGCTAACACTACCTATGGAGTAGGGCTAGGAATCTAAGAAGATGACTGAACTACCCTATGAACTATAAGTTTCTTAGAGACCCATATGGTATAATTTGTTATATTTGACATGGATGATTGATAATTATAACCCTAAGAACTCCATAACACTGATATCAAAATGAAAGGGGTAGAGATAGGATCTCTAGAATCTATAACATGCCTTTGATTTAGGGGTCTCTCTAGTAAGGGTCTCCATGGGAGAGTATGTGTACATGGTAACACTAAAAAATTAAACCTCACCTACGTTAGTGGCTCAACTTAAATATATAGTGTACTAATATAAACTATACTTAGAGTTATAACTAGTGGTTGTTGTGTAACTACCTATGAAATAGGTAAAAGATACTCATATGGAAGGCCCTCAATTGCAACCACATGATTAACATATATATACTTGAGGCATCTATATACATCGGATAAAATGTATCTAGGATATTTTATCCATGCCCTACATAATAACATGTCAAATGTGCCTAAACTAGGTATGACAAAAAACCTAATGGCCACATGTGCTGGCCTAACCTATAATGGTAGTAATATCTCCTCAATATATCTCTAAATGTGGCTATTGAAACCATAAATAACTATATCTATCTAAAATATTATATGATCTAAATAACCCAAATGATGTATAATTATGATAGTACACATATTAGCACTTGACCCATTGCCAACCATGACACTCTAAATAGGATGATTATCAGTGTAGGATCATAAAAGGAGTGAATATAAGTTTGAATCATCATTGAAAATATCCTACTCTTATAAAATGATGAGAGGTATAGTTAGAACTGTAATATGATAGACACCAATTATATTAAATAGGTGGTGAGTATCCTCTATAATAGTAAGATATGATGTTGATGGTGGATGTGCCTGATATATATAGTGAACACCTGAAGTGCATCCTATCTCATTAGCTATATTTTTTTTAAATGAATCCAAAAATATTTTCAATGCCTTATCTTATGTTGGTTAAACTTTAGGTTCCACTTTAGGTGTGCCCACATCAATGATATTTGCCTCTATCAAATCTTATATATTATTTCTGAAATTGATGCATCTATTTGTAATATGGCCGTGTCATGTGATTATCACATAATGCATTGGAATCATAATTCTTTGGAAGAGGTCTAGTCATGTCAACCTCTTTGATGGGAGGGAGAGATGTGACATTTAATTTCAAGAGTTACTATAAAACATGTGCCAAAGATTATAGAATTTTTTTGAAAAATCAACATGGATGATATGATAAAACCAAGCAAGGAGGCAACTCTAAAAATGCATTAACTATTATTTTTAATCATTCTTACTCTCACTAGGTTTAACCTTGTATGGAGCCTTACTTTTTAGGAAATGGTTACTCCTCACATTAATTTGTGATTATTATAGTGTGTATTATTACATGAGTAATAATTCACTATTAGTTATATTTGGTTAGTAATTGGTTGTCATAATATTGTTAAAATAATATTATGAATATAGATTAATTGTTAGAATATATTGTTTGGTTAGAATGTAGTAAATTTTGATATATTTTTATACGTTACAACAATACTAGTCATATAGGAGATTGAGTATTCATAGGGATTTTGGTTAGATATTAGTGGAGATATGTTCATGATTATAGGAATAGTTTTCTATAAAGATGTAATGTCTTGAATGAATATAATATAGAGAAAATAATTATGGTATGATAATTTAATGTGTTTCTAATTATTCTATTTATTTGGATCCATTATTTATATATTAATTTATGAAAATATGAACTAGTTTCATTATATGGTATTAGATCAAGTAGATCTTGTAATGGATTCCTAAAATTATAAGGGGAAAATACATTATTGATTTCCCTGATTTATGGTAGTGGAATATCTAGGTGTTTGTTTTTCATTTAGATAATTACCTTAAGTTTTTTTATATTAGTCTTTATATTTGTAGCTATGTGATAAGTGCACAATTGTTGGAGAAAATATGCAATTTTAAAGATATGAGGAGGATGTGAAGAATCATGTGGCACCTTCTTCAAATACATCTTCATAGGATAGACTTAGGTTTTGATCACCTTATCCTTCATAGGTCCATATTTGGGCTAGAATATTAACATTTTACATCCATTCAATCAAATCATTGCATATACTACCAATCCATTCAATTAGGATTTCAATTCTATTAATAAAGACATCTTCTCTTAAGCAACATGGCTATAAGAAGAGAATATCTTTGGTGAAACATACTATGTAAACCTGATATATATATTTCAAAGGTTCATGACTCTATGTCTACATATCCATCTACAATTTTTTTTCATTATTATTTCTTCCTTGTCACTTGTCAAGATCACCACAAACTCCTTCCAATACATACTACATTGGGTTATTCCACTACTAAGAGTTCATCAATGTTGCATTAGAACCACAAAGCTCCTAGTATATACTTATTTTGTGTTTCCTAGTATATAATTATTTTGTGTTATTATAAATCCATTTGTGTTAGGCATGTCATTCAAAAGTCAATTTATAGATAGGTGGTGTTAACATGTTTTTTGAGCTCAAATTTTAATTGGTCATTTTGTTTTATATTGTTAAATACAAAAAATTAGTGTCTTTAGTGTCACTATGTCTTTAGTATATTAAACTTGAGATAATTATCTTCTTTAGATTTAGTAATAAGTTGATGAGTTTATTTATAAAATATAGAAGGTATATGTGTTATATATGTCATTTTGATCTTAGCCAAATTTTCATTCATTTTGCTTATTTTGTTTAAGTTATGTTATGTCTATTTCAATTTTATAGTTATTTTTTGTGTCAGTGTTTGGAGTCAAAATAAAAAATGAGTCAAAATGTCAAAATCATTTTTATTGGTAGAGTCTATTGTAAATTATTTGGGTCCATTGTCAAAAATATGTCCAAAACTCTCAGTGTCTTTTTAGAGAGTCATTTTGTCATTGAGCCAATGTCAAGTATGTCAAATAAAATTAATATTGTAAAGGATACATTATCACTTGTACATGAGATCCAAACTATGTGGGGATATCTCCTCAAAAAATTAATACTTTTGAGCTTCATCAACAATTTTACTAAGTGAGCAGTAAAACTATTAGAGGTTGGAGGACATTGGAAGATAGATGCTTTTACACCTCTCACTATCCACTAATGAATGGGTGCTTCTACTATAATGGCCCATATATATTAACACTTATTTGTATGCGTGATGAATGAGAGTTGTATTTCCAATTTTCCCACATAGTGTACTACACAGAAGAGGTGTTTAGGAGATACAATAATGTGGCAAAAGTTAGGAGAGAATACATTTATAGAGATCTTCTATCTACCTTACTTTTTTATGAAGATGATTGGCTAGTGAAACATCCATTGATTTCACATGGAGTAAATGTGGGATGAATTCTTCATATAGTAGTGGTCATGTGTAGAAAGATCTAGACAATAGTATGTAGACCTAAGAGTATACTTTGGCATATGATTTTATTTGAGCCAATTATTGGAGAGACATGAGTGAAAGTTGAACAGATGGTTTCTGATGGTGAGTTCCCATACTATATGGGCTGATGTGGTTCCCTCAGTGAATGGTTGATGGAAGATGTACATATTCAAAATTCCCACACCAATTTTATTAATTTGTTGTTGAAAGTGAATGGTTGATAAGAATTTGATGTGTTCCTTATTTACTTTCTTTAAGTCTTGTGAAACAAAAATTACCATGTAAGGCCTAGGGGGGAATGTTATGAAATGGTTAGTTCTCACATTAATTTGTGATTATTGTAATGTATATTATTACATGAGAAAAAATTCACTATTAGTTATATTTTATTAGTAATTGGTTATCATAATATTTTTAAAATAATATTATGAATATAGATTAGTTGTTAGAATATATTATTTGGTTAGAATATATTCAATTATGATATATTTTTATATGTTACAACAATATTAATCATATATGATATTGAGTATTCATAGGTATTTGGGTGAGATATTAGTGGAGACATGTTCTCTGTGATTATAAGAATAGTTTTCTATAAATATGTAATGTCCTGAATGAATACAATATAGAGAAATGAATTATGGTGTGAGAATTTAATGTGTTTCTAATTATTCTATGTATTTGGATCCATTATTCTAATATTAATTTATGTAGATCTGAACCAATCTCATTATTATTAAAACTCTTATTAAATTAATCTAATCCAATTGTGTATTTTAGTTTGCCCATATATAAGCTTGAATTCCCTTTCTTTCATTGTGTGGTAGAAATATGTGAATGTTGGAAACTTATTAAATAATATATCCTCATGCAATGCTAGTAGCATACTTTGTTTGAATATGTCTTAAAGCTCTCTACGTTCCATGGGGCTAGTCATCTTTGCCAATATATTTTTATATTGTAAGACATAGTTTTTTCATATTCTCATTAGATTTTTACTTAAGCCACTTGAGCATATGAAACCTTATCACTGATGTTGATTGAAAAGTGCACCAAAAATATATTTATCAATGGATTTAATGTTGTGATGGACTGATTTGGAAGATAATAGAACCAATGTAAGGCATATCCATTTAAAATACATGAGAATAACCTAGTAAGTAACCAATAATTAGACACAAAGTCTAAACATGTTGTGTGAAAAGCTTGTAGATGGTGCTTTGGGTGACCCTTACCATCATACAAAGTAAGCTTGGGTGTCATGAATATAGAAGGAAAAGGAGTTGTCACTATGTGTTGTGCCAAAGGTGTATGTAAAATAACATGAGAATACAAGGCATGGGATGGTTTAGTAGTAACCTAATCAAGATGTAACACCTTGGTCTATAGATAATGGATCTCATGCATAAGGGATTACACATTTGGAGAGGATGAACTACCCATAGGAGGTGTTGCCTTGTTTAAAGTTATCAAGTTAAAATAAGTTGTACATTATGAGTTTCCCCCAAAGTAGCTATAACAATATTGGAATCTAGAGGGGAGAGGATTGACCATTATTTGATTTGTTCTTTCTTTACATTATGTATTGTAGGATCTGTGCATGATCATGGGGATGTTCATAAAGTCTATCTCTAAAACTATATAAAATCTCATGCTTATTGACTACAATATTTTCATTGTTAAGTTTGGGAGAGTGTCCCAATGCCCATCTTGTGTACCATTTTGATCTTGATTGTATTTCTTATTTTTGGATACATTGTCATTGAATTACACATAATCAAGGTGTGAAAGATCAATGATGGGGGTTATAATTAGTCCTTTATCCATATTATATTCTTGAATGGAAGGAATTTGAGTATGCTAAATAGGATTTCTACTAAGCTTAACACTTATTCTTAAAGTAAGAGATATAAATTTTTGATATGGAATATAACAAGTAAAATAAAATATATAAAAGTTGCAAAGCTTAACACAACTAATGGAAATAGGAAAAATAAGGGTGAAAACCCTAATAAAATCTATGGGTAGGATTTTATAAATGTTAAAAGTAAGTTAGGTTTACTAAATGTTTTAATTTGTCAAGTGTTATAGAGTTTAAGCCCTAGGTTGTTAAAGGTTCTAAGTACAGTAAATCAGGGTATACAATATGAAATAAATATAACCACTAATTTTTTAAATAACTAAGATAAATTAATATTTATAATTTTATGCATCTAAATTCACTCACCTACATTATTGTTACTAATATTCCTATTAGTCAACACTAATTTTGCTCATCTCATTTATTATAATTAATCATGTCCTAATATCCCCCCTTTTCCTAATCATTTATCTAATATACCCCTTTATTATCCTTCATTCACTATCCTTATTATATCCTACTAATAAATTAATATATTTTAAATCCCCATTATCCTAATATAATCCCATTTACCTATTATGTGGGAATTTTGAATTCCCAATGACACACCTACTAGCCTATGCCTAGGTTCTCCTACACCCCTAGTCCTTAATCATCTACCTAATCTCTATCTAACCCATCCCTAAGACTAATTAATCCCTAATAATATTATATAATCCTCTATATTCTAACCATCCTCTCTATTCTAAATCTAGAGGCTTTTAAGGAATTTTAAATTCCTTGCATAATTCTCATCCATTGATCTCCCTCAACCAAGTTTACACCTCAACCATTGAACTTTATATCATTCCTTTATTTAACCAAGGCCCTTCCTCCATCGGAGTCAACATAGAAATCCATATCAAATCCATGTCAAAATATCCATCCACTAATCCTTGATCAAGCAACATCATAGTGTCAAAATCTGAGTCCAAGGTATATCAATCTAATCTCAATCTCTTTTTTATTTTCTTTCATCCATTTAATCATGGTGTGGATTACTTAGATTTAGTATTGTAATACTTGTTTTGAATTGTATATTCATCTATTTCATTATATCTTAATGGCTTTATCAATTTAAGTTGGTAGTTGGACGTTTGGGTTTTTGATTAAATTGTGTAATCAAATCCTTTTATTCTCAATTTTACATATATATTTGTATAATTATGGTCAGAGAATCCATCCCAATATAATCATTTTTCATCTAAAAATTGTTTTTGGCATCTTATGGGTCTAATTAGACAAGATATAAGTTATATTTTTGAAATGTTTGCATTTACAGGTGTAATATGTGACATTATTATGGTATTTATGATCTTGTAGTCATGGTTTTGTCTATGGGATTTGTGATTTTTTCTTAACCATTTCAATTTACCACTAACCATTTATCTTACCATGTAGGTTTCTATCCCTTCAACAATATTGGAAATTTCAAGTTATGACTTTACCTAGCAAGTTGTGACTTTAAATATAGAGTACTAATTTTGTCTGACCACTAACAATTTATTTTGAATGTTAGGCAAAAAATCATGACTTAAAAAATCATGGTTTTACCTTGTAACTCATGTTTTTCCCTATTGACTTGTGCTTTTGTAGCTTTGATAAAAAACCTAACAATGGACATTTACCTTCTAAACTAAAATCTTTGTTCTTAATCCTTTTAGTTTTTCATGGATCATCAAATCATTCAATCATCATATAACCTTTATTTTACATATTATTTTGGTCACTTAGCTCTAAAATGAAAATTTTGCTAACCACTAGTTATTATCATATTTCATCTCTTTGTATTTTATCTGTGCACTTTTCTAGGGTCAAAGAGAGGGAAATGAATGAGAATTATCTGAAGATAGATCAAAATATAGACATTTAATCTTTTTTCCAACAATGAAAAAACCACAAATCATGACATTTTATTAATCGTGACTTTGTCCTATTTAGTAGCAATTTTGTATCTGTATTAGAAATTGTCTTTTGTTAATTTATACCATTTTTAACTTTCAATTATATTTGCATGTTATCTTTGACATTCCATAGGGCATGCTTAGGATATAATTTGATATAAAACATATTCTATTCATCTAGTTAATTAGAATATTGGGTCATTCTGATAAAATATGAGTATCTATCTTAAAATTTTTATATATCATATAAATATATTTTAATTTGTCCTAACTACTTGTAAAAAACCAAATCTAATTAATCTTTCAAACCCTACTTAGTTATCTATTCTATCAAACAATATAAATTTGGAGGTTTTGTAGTTTAACACAAAACCACAACTCCCATTTCATAGATAATAGTGATGTTTCCACTTTCAATTGTGGTTTTGTGTAACGGTTGTGGATTTGTAGGTTAACCATTATGATTAGCTAGCTTTTGGAAAATCACAACTCACAATCTGCAATTTTAACCCCCTAATTGCACTTTTGCATTATGTAATTATGATTTTAAATTATTTTTAACATTTGATTTTGTCCTTTTTGAGTGCTTTTAAAAGTCATTTTCAATTAATTATTAGTCATTCCATGCCTCCCACAAGGCTGAAATTACCTTTGGCATCAGGGGCTCTACCCCTCAACCTTGCCCTATACCATGGTGGGGAGCATGCCTAGGGAATTACCCTTAGACCTTGTAAGGGTTGCTACCCATTGACCCCATTGGGGGCTACCTCTTGAAGACTCCTACATCATGGCTCAATCACCCAAAAGAATTATAGATCTAAATAAAAAAAATTAGGGTGTTTTTCTTAAGGCCTATTGGACTAACATCTTGTTTCTTATAGGGGTTACTTTGTCTTGTTAACATCCTTTTTTGTAGGTCATAATTTTATCTAACATCATTTATCTTGTAGGTTTCCCCTCAAAATTCATCAATCAAACTACTAATCCTTGTCTTGTAGGTTACCTCTTTTTGAGTACCACTTAAAATAATAAGCATGTACTTACATGGCACCCATCAAATATTCCTATTGGAATTTTGAAAATCATTTTTAATCATCAATTTTATTTTTTATATATCACTTTTTATCATCCTATCATGTGTATATCTCTTTGTATTGTATATACTTATCTTTCATCTTGTATATATAATCACATCTTAATCTTAAATCAGTTAATTAATATTTTTGGCTATTTATTTGTGTCATGAGGGCTAAAATTGGTGTATGCTCTCCCCCTTGCATCCTAGTGATGATTCTTATGGGATTAAAAACCACCTATAAACCCTCCATCCTTTTTCTTTTTTAGGGGGATAATGATGTTGGATTTCACCACCACACACTATTCCAGAATCCATATTATGATGGAGTATAAATATTAGGGAAAACTATCATTAGGCTAAGTGGTTGATCCCATATAGGTCATCCATGAAGGGGAAGAGTTAAATATTTGAACCAAGCATTCAAAAACACCCTATATATACTTGGGCCCCATTGTACCTTCATGTCTATAGGGGATGCACCTAGGGAACCTTGTGTAAACCTAGTGTGGGATCCTTTGGCCATCATAGGTCTACCATTATAAGAATTACTCCAAAATATCCATCAAGTGTGAGCAATGTTTAAAGGGTTTGATTGATATCGTAATGGGTCACCATCCTCAGCCTCATCCATGAAGCCATTGGATGTTATGAGAATTGAGTTATACACCCTTTAATTTACTAATCATAGGTTGTAACATAATTACTTAGGTGTGTGTTTTGTTAGACTTCTAATGTTTTTGAGTTGATTCAGCTTTCACCCTAACCTATCATACCTATCTAGATCTTTTCATAATCCATCATCTTGTATATACTTTCCTCATCATTTTGTCATCATCTTATTATTGATATTATCCTTATATATCCATTTTATCTTCACCCTATCTTAATCTAGTCATCCCATATTATCCTCTCTCATCATTAGTCATACCTTTATCACTAACATCTTATCTTATACATCCTTGAAATAATATTGTACATATTATCCTTGCCTTAATCTCATCCTAGTCTAACCATATCCATCCATCATTGGTCATACCCCCCATATACCTACAAATTATAATCACATTTTGTACATCCTTATCTATTATTCCTTTTGTACATATCATCATATACATCCTTACCTCACTATCATCTTTCCATATTGTCCTTTAACACATCTCATACTATTTACCATCACCACATTTTTCTAATATCTTCCAAGTCTAACCATATCCACCCTATCATTCACATATTATATTCATCATCTTATATATCCTTACCTTGCCCTCTTTTGAATATATTTTTTTATATCCCTCTAGTCACATATTATTACTAGATCCATCTGATATCCTAATCACATCTTATCTAGTCATCCACGTCATATCTTAAGTCCACCCCATCCATCATCAATCCTTTATCTTGAACTTTCCTTCATCACCCATCTAATCTAATCTAACCTCATCCTCATCTTATCCTAGTTGGCTCTTTAGGTCACATATAGGTCCAAACCATCCCCATCTCATTCACATTCCCCTTTTTATCATCACCTATCATCTATACATGTCCTTTTCCCATTATCCTTGTCCCATTATAATAATCCTATCCCATACTATATTGAGAAAATTAGTCCATAGCTTGAGCCACTCCTCATGGTATCTACATCATCTTATCATCTTAGCCCAATATAATTTCGTTAGATCTCATACCTAGTCAAAATTTTGCTAGCATCTTATTACTTTATTAGTCTCAATATAGTAAACCCATCAATCATCATCTATAGTTAAATCATTTTGCCTAATTTGTAACTAGCACCCATCTAATCATCATCTTAATAGTTTTAATTGGGGCACCCATCAAATATCTAATCCTTTTGATAGATTTAAAAATAGACATCATTGATAGATCATTAGCACCTATTATACTATTAGTTTAAAATTTGGTCATGGTCTTTAATCCATTAAGTCTATCCCATATTCATCATCATCCATCCTATTAGCTCAGTACTTTAACCTTTCTTTTTTCAAATAATCCTTAATTGAAGTTTACATCATCATCCATCTTTCCTCATGGATTTTGACCCTATTATTGTAGACCAATACATCTTGGCCAATAAGGATGAGGTCATTTTGAAATCACTAGATTTGGGTGCCCACATACCATCTAGCCTTAATCCCATTCATACTGAACCGACATCCCATCCATAATCCCATATCTCATTAAAATAAATATCAACATTACTTGATGCAGTCACCCTAATCAATTAGCACATTAGAGAGAACAAAGATGAATTCCTCTTACAAATATGGAATATGGGTGCTCACTTTCCAAATAATTTTAACCCCATAAGCCTAAATCCACCTCCCAAACAAGTCCACCATCTAACCTTATCCTTATCCCATCCACATACACTATCCACTCAACCTAACCAAAGCCATTTATTCATAATTAGTACTTATCCATACCCAAACTCTCCATCTCCTTATAATAATCCATCACCACTCCCTCATGCTTTATCACCCACCACCTTGAAACTATACCATACTCTCATATATGAATACATATCTACCAATAAGGATGAGATCCTCTTGTAGTTCATTATGATGGGTGTATGAGTTCTTAAAGGCATTGATCCCCTTCAGCTTATTTCACCCCCAATCCAAACCCCTTCGTGTGAGTTTCATTTCAATCCTCCATCTAATAGTCATAGCCCATCATCCACCCATTCCTATACTATTAAAGTGAATTCAATCTTATCCAACTCATCTAATTTTAATCCACCCACACAACCATCTATTCTAAAGTCCAAAGCTTCCACATCTAAGAGTGAATCAGGTACTTGTACTCCCCTTCCTATGTCATTGGAAGCCCTATTTAACTAACTAGTCACCACCAACATGATGGTCTATCCACCCATATAACATCTTTATCCCACTAATCCTAAGACCTTTTGCCATAAAGCAAACCGATACTATCTCTAGCAGGAAACTTGAGGGTATTACCTTAAATGATATCAAAATTTTTGAGATTATGTTCAAGACCTCATCGACTATGGTGACATAGTAATCAAGGATGAATTTGAATCCCTAGGTGAATAAGAAGAGGAATTCCAAGATTATATTCCCAATCATGATCAAGACCTTCCTCTTCCAAGACAAAGTCAAGACATCCTATCCATCCTCCATGATCTCCCCATCTTTGACCACCCATCCATTCAAAACAAATCTATTCCTCATAAGCCTATTCTTCCCATTTCCCATAATTACTTTTATGGACCTATCTTTGCTCAATCTATTTTCCCTCCATCATTCTACTCTCACCCATCATACCAAAAACTCCACATTGAGAGTAAAATTTTGAAAAATGACTCCTTTACTCATAGTGTTGCATCATATATATCAAAGTTAGTATTAGAATCAAAACAAGTTTTATCTACTTCAATATCATGTGCAACACCAGTATCTGAATCAAATTCCTCACTAAAAATCTCATCCCTTATTGATTTTAATTATTGCTTATTATTTTGAGGATACCTCTAATGTAGATACCTCTATTAGATCACCAGACATATCTTTTAAACCCACACAAGATGATGATGTCAAAACTCAACTCTTGAATGTTTTATCTAATTTTTAGAATGAATCTAATCCTACCTTGGATGCATGTATTAGTGATCCTTTGGATATTATTGAAGACACTTTCTCCAATGTTGAGGCTAGGGATCTTAGTGACCTTTACAAGGAATATGGTACCCATTATCCCCTTAATCCATCACCTAACATTAATCATCCACCTTGCCTCTATAATCCTCATATCCCACTCCTTGAAGGGAATAAATAGGAACATGCACCATTGGATTCCCCTCTACATTCAACATATTGTGCCATAGATAAAAATATCCAAGACCATCGTCCAACAATCATAAGTCATGATCAAATAATATTTGATCCTATCAGTCAAAATCAAGAAAAGACAAATTCTTGGCCTAATCCAAAACTGTCTTCCCCTAGTAAAGCCCAATATTAGGCACTAGGGGACCATCAAAGTCAAAATAATCATTATATATTAAGTCCAAAATCAATTATCCCTAATAAAGCCCAATATTACACACCAGGGGGAAATCAAAGACAAATATAATCATGAATTCAAAATAAAGTCAAAAATAATAATCACATGGCCAACCATCTTCTTCATATTTGGATCAAATAGATATAAAATCAAAAGATCTTAGATACCTTAATATCATGTCACCAATCTCAAGAATCCTGTCCACCATATCTAATGTTGTATACAACTTTTAAACCTAATTTTAACTCCCCATCCCATCATATTAACCACTTTGATTATATTCCTTATCCCCATCTTATATCCCATCATTAAAATCATGACATCCTCCCATCCATACCATATCTCTAATCTCATGGCATTATTGTCTCTCATAGGGGTTACAAAGACACTTGGTTAAAATATTTGAAGGATACTAAATCATGAATCAATAAAGGTCATCAAGACATGATCCTACTATCACATATATCTAAAATAAATGTTGGTTAAGGATATAACCATTATCAACATTCCTACATCTTGTACCCTTATCTAATAAATTAAGATGCCATCAAAAAGTGAAAAAAAATCCATTCCTCCAATAATGAAAAACAATCTTCTAACACTTTTGGCAAGTACCATGATGAAAATCATATTTTGGAATCATGTTAAAATAATACATTATCCAAATTGTACCTCAACACTTTGAGGGAAAAACCATCCTTTGTCAATTCATCCATACTTGTCTCCTCTCTCATTACCTTGTCTATATTACCCATCCACATCTATCTTACCCCTTGGTCCAACCCATAATTTTCCATCATGTCCCCCATCCTATCTATCATTAATTCCCACATTGACCTTAATAAAGAAGCAAAAGGTGTTTTAAGAAGTGAAACCATCTTTTCATATCCTTTGATGAACACTAGGGGATATAATAATCTAGTTCCTTCATGATGTGATCACTGACAATCTTAGTCCCTTCTTCTTTGGTCCCCATCCCCATCTTCCTTTTGTCATCCCATATATCATTCCATCCACCCTCATCTTGGTTTATAGTCTTGGTATTCCATTAGATGGTAACCCCATTTGCATAGTATACATATGTATTCTAAAAAGCCCCAAAAATAGAAATTTTCCAAAACAAAACCCTAAAAATCATAAAATATAAAAAACATAAAAAATATTCCATGGTGTCTTACCTTATCCAAAATCCCATAGTCACATCCATCTCTATCTATCTCATATCATCCTAGTTATCATCCTAAAGAAATATGTTTGGTCTTGAAAATAAATCAGATCGGTCACCCATCACACCATATATTCATCATCCTTTTGGATAGGTATTATCAACATCTATAGCCTTCTCAAAGAATTTAATCTATCACCTATAAATTAATTTTCATACCTATCACCCATCTAATCACTATTTTATTTATATTAAAGGTATATGATCCCATCACCTCTCTATCAAAGCCTCTCCATATTTAGTACCCATCTAATCATGATTCTACTAGTGTGGAAGGTATTTGATCCCATCATCTCCTAGCCTCCTTACTAGATTAAACTCTTATAGGGCCTTGTATATTGGTAATCCTTGGTCATCAATCTTATAAATCATTTTCTTTGGAAACTTTTAGATTTGATTTCAAGACCAAATCAATATTCAAAAACATTCTCTCATCCTCCATACTTATATTCTCAACTAGGGGTAACACCTCATCTTAATACTAGTCATGATCACCCTATACAAATCCAAGTCCATCCAAAGTCCACAATCACATCATAATCATCCTACCCATCACCTAATCCCTCGTCATATCTTTAGATAAGACATTAGGACACTGCATGTAGATACTCATGTGTGTTGTTTGTTTTTTTTTCTCTTGTTTACATGTCTTTTATCATGTATATATCTTGTTTATCTTATGTTTTGTTTTAATTGTGTCTTTTTATCAATTTGGAAATGAATGGGGATGATATGAGGTCACCTAAAGCTATAATAATTCTTGTAAGTGCCTTCAAGGATGTAAATTTAACTATTTACCCATGCACTTTGGCATCATGTCCTCCTAGTCATGCTTATATCATGGGGCATTCTACCAAGTGCCATATTTATTGGATTGATTAGACTATTATGATATTTATGACATTTATGATGGATTGATCACCTCGACCCTCATAACTCATCTAATCATCATTATTCCCATCACTAATCTAATCCTCTTAACTCATCCAACTAACATCCCATATTTTATCCTTATCATCTTCATCTCATTATCCTTTAATCACTAATAAGTATAATCATTAAATCTATTTATCAATAATAGACTTAAATCACTAAGAAGTCTAATCATCCTCATCATCATCAATTTTTAATCACTAATCATCATCATCAACATCATAATCTCCTAGTTATAACTACATTCACCTAAGGTCTTTTCAGACTATGTAGGCAGCACGTGGCCAATTTGTTTTGCCCAAGGATAGCTCAGACACTATCTCTCTCATCATTTATACTCATCCCCTAGTCTTGTATCAATAGAATCATTGAACAATAATATCAATCAGTCTATTGATCAATCACCATCCTTATAATCATCTCCTTAATCTTTTCATCAATTGCCTATACTTGTAGATTGGGCCTGATAAATCACAAATTCCATCTTTTATTCCATTAATAATTGATTGGTTAATCCATTATCACTCCCTTTCATGTGTCCTTACTAGGGGAATAATAATTAATCATATTATGGCTCATTTATTTGATGCAATACATTCCAATTATTTTACCCTAACTAATGGTCACCTGATCATATTAATTTTTCTCTATCATCACCTACATCATATCGATTAATTTAACTTTGAGATGCATACATAATCAATATTATCAAATAATAATATTATCCTAGACTATATCTATCCCTTTCATAAATCCTTACTTAGGATACATCTAAATATTATGGCATTTTAATCCTATCATCATCATGTTACTATTGATTCCCCCTTGGGATGCATTGATGACTATGACACCCATAATCTCCACTCCTTATGCATGTGTCCTTGGCAAGGGCATCATCAATCTATAGTTCATTAATCAAGACAAATTCATCCTATTTATCATCATCTATCTCATATCTAGCACCACATCCCCTCACCTATCCATCAAATCCTACCCCTCATTTCTTCTTTCATGTGGCCATCCATCTCATTTTTCCTCACATGTCCCCTCAAGGGGGCATCATATCCCATAACATCACCTACTAACATTCATCCATGAAATGGTTTTTATTTAAAATAACATTAATCCTTCCATGTCACTTCACTCATAATTCCATTTTAGAGGGGAAAAATGTATGCACCTAAACTCTCCTACGTAAATTATTGTCGCTAATATTCCTATTGGTTGACACTAATTCCACTTATCTCATTTATTCTAATTAATTGCATCCTAATATCCCCCCTTTTCCTAATCTTTTATCTAATATCCCCCTTCATTATCCTTCATCAACTAACCTTATTCTATCCCACTAATCAATTAATCTATTTTAAATCCCCATTATCCTAATCTAATCCAATTTACTATTATTTTAGAATATTAAACTCCCAATGACACACCTACTATCCTATGCCTATGTTTTACTACACCTCTAGTCCCTAATAATCTACCTAATCCATATCTAACCCATCCTTAAGCCTAATTAATTCCTAATAATATTATAGAATTTGAGGATTCTCTAATCCTCTCTATTCTAACCCATCCTCTCTAGACACCTCTATATCTAGAGGCTTCTAAGGAATTTTAAATTCCTTGGATAATTCCCATCCATTTATCTCCCTCAACCAAGTTTGAGCCTCAACCATTTATCTTTCTTTATTGCCTCTAGTTAACCAAGGAGACACCTCTATTGGAAACAACTTATAAATACATATAAAATCCATGTCCAACTATCCATCCACCAATGCTTGATCAAGCAACATCATAGTGTCAAAATCTAAGTCCAAGGTATATCAATCCAATATCAATGTCTTTTTTATTTTATTTCATCCATTAAATCATGGTGTAGAGTACTTATCTTTAGGATTTTAATTCTTTTTTTGTATTGTATGTTCATCTATTACATTAGATCTTAATGGTTTTATCACTTTAAGTAGGTAGTTGGACATTTTGGGTTTTTTTATTAAATTATGTAATTAAATCATTTTTTGCTCAATTTTATATCTACACTAATAATATAAATGAATGACACAAATGAATAGATAATTTTAAACTACCTAAAATGAAGGATTTGAAATTTTAAAACTAGTACAGGAACTAGTTTGAGTGTCATAAATAGGATCTAGATATCAAAACCCCTCCTAGATAATAACACCATACCTTGGATAGTAGTGTTGTGGTTATAGTTTCCACTTATGGAACTAATGTCATTTATGTAATAACTAATATGTACTTTTGGTATCACCTTTATCTAATTCTACCAATCTCATTCCTATGTGGATAAAATCTTCTTCATTATCTGTGACCCACTTTAACTATATTTGTATGTAAACCCTAGACCTCCATGTAATTAGGTAATTTTATTAGAACATATAATAAAAATGTGGTGTTATTTAGTTAGGTTTGACATAATTAACACCCTATTGTGATGATATTTTCCTACATACCAATACTCCAAGGAGGGATCAAGTTTGAGCTAGTTCTCCCCACCTAAGTGTTAGTACAAGTACAAGTGAAGCTAGCATGAATGCCAATTTAAGTGATTTGAGTAAGGATTTTGACTTTAAATCTATGTATTTTGAGTTTAATATGGTTGTATATTATTTTATGTATAATTAGGATAGAATAAGTATTAATATCCTTGATTATGTATAACTTATACTTGCATCTAATTTGCATCTTATGAATACAGGGGTAAAATTCATTTATATATAATAATTTAGTGATTTTATGGGGTTTGAAATAGTTATATGCTTACCATATGTGTCTTTAGGATTATAAATATATCTGTTGGGGCTAAAAAAAAAGAAAATAATAATAATTCCGAAATAGAACATTAGCATTATGGTGCTAGTGTCTAGTTATGATTCTAGTGTGTAGGTGGCATAACCTAAGGTAATAAGGGCCTAGATTCCTAAGGAATGGTATGGGACTGATTTGAAATGTCTAAGGATGTGTGTGGCCACACAAAGATAGATAAGTGTCTAAGTAGGCCCTAAGATAGGTTTAGGGATAAGCTAGGGATGGGTGGTCTCAAGTAACACTCTTAGATCTCAAGTGACATTTTATATGACTAAAATACCCAAACCCACATCAAGTTACCTATACAACACAATATATAATTCCTCTAAATTCCAAACATATCATTCCTTCCAACATTTTAGGTACTTCACAGTAACATGTTGACACCATGCTTAGTTCACAAAAACATATTGTAAGTAACAATCCACCACTTCAATAAGTGAAAACCAATACCTGACTTAAATAAGTGATAACCAATACTATACAAATTTTATCTAATTATAATCATTTTTATATTACTCAATCTCTTACCACTTGTATTCAACAAGGGGCCTCTTCAAGCCAACAACATATTTCACTTAACCAATAATAGATTCCCCCTACATGATAGATTATTAATAATCAATAACAAATTCCCCTCCAATCTCAACAAATCTCATTAAATATCAAATAAACCATTCCTTATTTTAGGCTTTAGTTCCCTTCAAATCAACACCATACTTAGTAATAAGTATTGTATCAACAAGTACCATATCAAAGAGTAAATATTCCTGGTATATCTAATCATGTATATATTCCCCAATATTATATTCCACCTATTTATTTAGTAAAAATTAATATAAATTTGAATACCTAAAAAAATGTACCCACTTCTTCTCACTCTGGCCCTACTTTTTATGATTTATAGGAGATTAGAGATGTAATTTCTGCCATTCAAGTATAAAACCAAATAAGAGATTTAAATTAGATGACATATGATCTTCTCCCTTTCATATGAGATATCTTTAGATACCATTCCCATATCATTTTAGAATGCTCAATTTTTATAAATATAAAGGGGAAGGTGATCCAAAGGAACATCTAAAAGTGTTCTTCATCACATTTCAATAGGTTGCATATAGTAGGGTGTACCTACTTCACTTATTTCCACATAGTTTGGTTGGGCATGCCTTAGAATGGTTCCTTAGTCTACATGGTTCCATTGATAACTTTGATGACTCATTAGAGAGATTAATGCAACACTTTTATTTTAATGTGTAACATGAGTTGACTATGGTTGAATTATGTTAGGCTAACTAAGAAGGAGGAGAAATCTTTGTGAGCTATTTGTAATGATGTGATGCATTGTATATTATAATTCCACATAAACTCTCTAATAAGAAATTAGATATAATGTTTACTACCAATATGCAATATGACAGATTATAATCTCAAGCTTTATTGAACTAATACTTCTAAATAAATTATTTCCAAGAGAATAAAATTTGAGCAAGCCCTTATTGACAAAGGGGTAATCAATATTTACTCTCAGAAACACGTTTAGAACAAGGCTAAAATGCAATATAATAAACAAGAAAAATAAATTGCTTCAAATAATATTAAAACATTCAATAGGAATAAAAATGTTATAGGAGATGGGGTAACTAAATCCTGACATGTGCAAATGATAAAATTGATTCCTATTTAGACAAACTCACGTACTCAACCTCTCACTTTGGAAAGACCCCTCTAAGAAGAGGTCATTATCATAATAATTTTTTTAGTAATCTTGGAGGCCCATTGAGATGGTATTACAAAAGTTAGTTGTTACTAATATGATTTTTTATCCAGTGTGAAAAACATTTCAAGAAAATTAGCCTAAACCTAATTTGTACGAGGAAAATGAATCTATGATTATCATCAAGTTAAAGGTAATTCTACTTATATATGCATGAAACTTTGACATCTCATCCAAGATTTGATTTAAAGTGGTGAAATAGAGTTAGATAATGTGGCCATAATGTCTAATAAGAATTTGGATATTTATCAAAATCTTTTTTGACAACATAATTAAAATAATAATCAAAACCATAATTAGCATCAAGTTCATAATAAAAACTAGAGAAGACCTAACAATAAGAATTAGAGGCAAAATCATCAATAGTAAAACAAGAATCAAGGTCAAGATTCCCATTCCAATCAAGTTAACTATAATAATGTCTCATATGACTATGATAACATT
Organism: Torreya grandis; assembly: GCA_037957365.1. Classification (NCBI taxonomy): domain Eukaryota; kingdom Viridiplantae; phylum Streptophyta; class Pinopsida; order Cupressales; family Taxaceae; genus Torreya; species Torreya grandis. The sequence goes on along the minus strand of JARHVA010004762.1, from coordinate 1,147,666 downwards.
ATAGGTCACATTATTAATGGGTATATAGATACCATTAAGATCAATCCTAAGTCAACCTATAATAGTACCTAATGTAAAATATCATCCATTTTAGGACCTCCTCCCCATTTGTTGGCAATTCTCGATTAGTGAAACTTGGTGTTCATGCAAGTCAAGAATTGAGAGTTACCATTATATGCCCTTACACACCTTCTTATAATTATAATAACCACCCACTAATGTGAGGTTGCATAATTCCAACTCGATGCTATAAGGTTACCATTAAAGGTCATGTACCTTATTCCTCAAAAAATCCCAATGAAGGTAATCCACCTCTAAAAACCAAGTCAATTACTCCTATTAATGACAAACCTTATGATATTGTAGAAAAACTATAAAAGACATCAACACACATTTTTATTTTTAAATTTCGTGTATGTCAAATGTACACAAGAACATATTGAATGAGAATATTGTTAATTTTAAGGTCGCAAATTAAATTACACTTGATAAATTTCAAACACTTGTGAAGCATTTGGCTCCACTCCAATAACATTTATTCAAATTGATATGTCATCCCTTGGACCTTTGTATAGTAACCCACTTTATATATAACAAATCATATCATGACATAAGATTAAATGAATCCTCATAGACAATGGCTCAAGGCTAAATATCATATCTTTGAAGCTAGTTAAACACTTGAGTTACACAATAATATATCTTTATCTAGATGCCATCACGATCAAATCATATAATAATAAGGAATGGGAATGTTAGTGAACCATTTTTTACCTATTATCATTGGTCCTATAACCTAAGATATTCTTTGACATGTTATTAACTTGGAAATATCATATAATTTGATCCTTATGAAACCTTGGATTAATGAATTACATGATGTACCTTATAGTTTCCATTAGTGTATCGAATTTCCCCATTCTAGAATAGAAGTTACTATTTCTCATGACCTACATATGTACCAATGCTATAAATACCTAGAAGCAAACTATGAAAGATACAACTATAACCTTAGCATAGAACCTATTCCTAGAAAATACAATGATATAATTGATCAACTATCTGAGTATAATTACCTAGATCCAAGTAATCTTTCCTCCACTTCATCTTCACCACCTCCTAATATAGATAATCATTTTACTATTCAAGAAAATGGCCTCGGGGAATATAATATTGGAAATGATTTTCATATATATAAGCTACCTAAGACACCCAAATCATATGGTAGACCTAAATTAAAAACTCCTAAAATGTAATGGTGTAGGAAATATGATTCTTATCAAAAAGGACACATTGTGTTCATCAAAACCACTTTATAAGAATAAGAGTAGATCAAATATGATGATGGTTCATGGTATTTAATAATGATTTTTCCACTTACTACCAAAATATTAAGTATCATATTCTAAATAGGATAATATATAAGCAATCCTATAAAGGAAAAATGATCAAGGGAAAATTAACAAGGACCTATTAAACTAGCATCAATTACAAAACATAAAATAATTTGAGGTTATTGATATAAATTGCCTGAGGGTGATCCCTTAGATGTTGAAAATGACTCTAATTTAACATCTAATAATGATAATGTCAAAAAAGATGTGGACTCCTATCATAAAATTTAATATGAATTGGATGGCACTAACCTATTTGACCTTAATACCATATGTACCATTACTTCTATCCCATATTATTCCTTTCTTTTTTTCATTACCCCCAATTGATTGAATGGAAAAACAAGACTCATACATACCATTGGATGTTTTTAGAATGATGAGGTAATTTATGAATTCTTGGGCCTCAGAGATGGTTTCCTACTTGGTTATCACAAATAGGGATTTCCTATTACATTAAACCGTACTACTTATTTTGGGGAGTAAATGAAATTCCAAAACAAGATATCACTCACCACTCCATGGGGAATGCTCTGCTATCAAGTGATGCCATTTGGCCTCAATAATGTTTATGCCATGTACCACTGTGTAATCAATGTCATTTTTCATGACAAGATGTATCATATTTTTGAATATTATGTGGATGATATTTTGGGCAAGTCCAAGACTAGAATAGGGAATCCATATGTGTTATGAAGAATCTTTGAAAGGCTTTATGAATATAAAGTGAGGCTTAACCCTAAAACGTGCATCTTTAGCATTACTTATAGAAAATTTATAGGTTTTATTATCTCCCATAAGGGTATTTAATTTGATCCAACCAAGGTTAAGGCCATTACAAAAATTCCTTCAACTTCTAATCTAATGTATCTCCATAGCTTGGTAAGATCCAATCCATTAGGAACTTACTATATCAATTGGCATAATATGCCATCCCTTAACTCATATTATAAATAAATGTACCAATTTTTCATTGAATACTAATTTTTAATAATCCTTTGAGAAATTAAAAGAGTATCTAAAAATTCCACTTTTCTAGCTCTACCTACACCTATAAAGTCATTGCTTCATTACATCTCAACAAAAAATATGCCTTAGGGGTACTCCTAACACAACATAATGATCAAGGGAAAGAAGATCCATATACTAGTTAATCAATACATTGGTAGCCTATGAACATAATTATAGCTCATTAGAAAAATCCTATTTAAAATTGGTGTTTGTATCTTAAAATCTATGATTTTATATGTTCAACACCAAGACCATTGACATTGCCAAAGTGGACCCACTAAAAAACCTAATTTTTCAAGGTAGTTTTGACTAGTCATATGACTAAATGGGTCAGGATATTGATCAAATTTGAGATCAAATATGTACATCAAAAGTCTATTAAGGGGTAGGAACTTGTATATGAAATTGATGAAGCATCCTTATTATATAACAAGCCACTCATTTACAATTTCCCTTATGAGTCAATCGTGACTCTAGATGATAATTCTTTTGAGCCTCAACACTATAACTTTTAATTTTGTGGTTCCTACACTTCTCATGGATCAAGAATTGGTATTCTATTCATAACACCACATGGGGATATCATTCCCAAAAAATTTCACATTGGTTTTCATTTTACCAATATTATAGTATAATATGAAGCACTTATTGCAAGGATACATCTAGTAGCACAATAGAATATCAATAAATTACATGTTCATGAATATTCTCAACTAATTATAAACTAGGTCAATGAAAAATACAAACCAAAGACAATGATATTATTTCTTATAAAAATATGGTGGACCATGTTAAATAGAGATTTTAACACATCCAATTTGAATAGATCCCAAGGGGCAATAACATGACCATAGATGCAATATAAATAATTGGCTCACTAATAACATTCATAGATCATGTTTAATATTACCAATTCTTTGTTGAACATATTTTAAATCCATCTCATGAATGTTATGAATATGAAATAGTATGTGATATGGTTGGTCCCAGATCACTTTGGTACTCTAATATATATGCATACCTTCATGATAATATTATCCCTTCTAAGTTTTCATGTAACAAATAAAAATCCTTCATTCATAATACCTCTTATTATACCATACTTGGTGTCAAACTCTATCGTATAGGATATGATGGAAATTCAATTCATTGTTTACATTTTGAAGAGTCTAAAATAGTTATTAAATAAGTATATGAATGGTATTTTTATGGCCCACACTATTGGAATGGTCATTTCCAAGAAACTCTTGTGTATAGAGTATTACTAGCCTACTAAGGAGGTTGATGCATGTGATTATGTAAATAAGTATGTGTCTTGTTAGAAGCATTTTAATCTCATTCATACATAAACTCAATCACTTTATCTGATCACCACACTATGTAAATTTACAAATGAGGACTTAATATTGTATAAAAAATCAAGCATGCTTCTTTAGATGGTCATAAACATATCATCACTATAATTGAATATTTTACAAAGTGAATTTAAGCCATTTCACTCACTTATGTCATAATTAAGTAGGTTTTAAAACTCATCATGAATAATCTCATTTTTTAATTTGGCATTCCATCTAACAACATTTTTTAAAATGATAGATCCTTTAAAATAAGGATGCCAAATCCCTCTGTGACAAATATCATATCAAGAAACACTTTTCCATTGCCTATTTTTATCAAAATAATGGCCAAGCTAGAGCATATAAAAAAACTCTAGTTCATATCCTTAAAAATATTGTTTATGATTTTTGTTGTGATTGGCATTTACAACTATTTCCCACCCTTTGGGCATATTACACCAATATTCAAACTCTGATAAGATTCACACCATACTCCCTTGTTTATGTAACTAAAGTTATTATCCCTATCAAGATTGAGTTTCTATACTTATGCATTTCATTATAGGATATAATTTATGAGGAGGAATAAATAGTCTCTCAACTTAAAAAAATATAACTACTTGATGAAAAATGGGTAACTACTTTTAAAAATATATAGGCTTATCAGAATAGATTATGCCATTGCTACAACAAATGTATCAAACATAGATAATTTAAACCTGGTGACCATGTCTTGAAAGAGAACCAAAAAGTACCAATGTCACCTATGAAAAGAATGAAAATTTTGAGCCTAATTTATTAGAACCATTTATCATCACAACTAACTATGGATCTAGAGCATATAGATTGGCTACACCATATGGGGAAGAAATAGATGAGCTCATGAATATTATATATCTCAAGTGTTTTACACTTGGTTTGATTGAACATTGTCTGTGAGGACCATTGCTTGGGGGAATGGCTTAAAAACACCTTTCATTCATCCCATTTCTCATTGAGTTAGTCTATCATGATCTTATTACCTTAACTTATTGTCTCAAGTAAATCTACTAAGAGGGAGAGGGGTGAATCAGTGTCCTTAAAAACATCTTTCAATTTTACTTATCATTTATGAAGCATTCATTCAAACACATACATCAACCAATGAATAAACAAGAATTTAAATTAGAATAAAACATATGAACACAAGAGATATGTGGTAAACCCTCATGGGGGATAAAATCCAATGAATCAAGATTTAGTGAGGCACCAACCTGATAAGGACCACTAACCCCTCACTAGTCAAACACTTACTCAACTAGGCCTTTAAAAAGCACCAAATTTCAAGGAGGAACAAACCCCCCAAGTTACTTAGCCACTTAAAGAACACTTATGAAACTATAAACTTGAAAGGCAACTCTCACTCCTTGATAAAGCACCAACTTAGCCAAGACCAACTTGATCACATCAAGACACCTTGTTGCTTAGCCAATAGATGGTAACCTATTCTTTAGATATTTATATTCTCTATCTAAATTATAATCACTATCATACATTAGGAAAACATATCTGATGTATATTTGATAGCCTCTCAAAATACAATCAATTCATTTAGCTCTTCTCAACCTTATATCCTTATCAGAATAACCTCTTAGGCTTCCTCACTCAATATGCCTCTTACTAGGCTTATTAGGTCAACTAACCTTGAAATCCATATGTATTAGATCTATTAAATATTAATCATAGTTTCTATATAGTATTATGATTGTATTAAAGACCTATTACTTCTTCACAATCATTCCTCTTCTTCACTCACTGGTGTCTTCTCTACACACATAATTAGCCTAATTAGGCCTTATATAAATACACATCACTTGCTCACATTTTATTTTGGTTAGCCAAGGAACTAATTAATTAGGTTAAAACCCCAAAAATGTATTAGGACACATTACACATAATAATAAATAAAAATAATATCACCATTAGGTCAGCCAAACTCACTTAGACCTCTTTCTTATTTTAGTCTTACTTAGAGACGTATTGCATTAGGTCTATCCTCTCCATGAAATAACTTGAACCACTATGGCCCATATAGACCTCACCAAAGAAAAAAAAACTTTTAAAAAATTATAAATAAACATAATCTCACCTCTTCCATGATGAATAAGTCACAAATCATTCACTTACCTCATGAAAGCTCCATTAGGCCTTAAAGACTTATTAGGCCTAATTACCTCAAAAACATTATCTTCAAAGATGAAGATCAAAAACCTATCAAAACACATTAGAGGTATAATAAAAATATGTATGGAAACTTCATTAACTTAGGGTCATCATATAACTCATTATACTCTATCACTTAGGCTCTAACACCTTACAAACACCTTACCAAAAAGCTTACTCATAATTGTCAATTTACTCATAACCTAGTAATTAACAACTTGACCTCAAACAACATTTAGGAACTTTAAAATAGTTAATATGAATGAATAATATCCAATGGAATATTTATAACATAATAAAATGCTTGGTACACTTATATAGTAGGCATTATGACCCAACAAAACCATTCTCACAAACACATATAAAACTACCTGTAACTCCAAAACATAGTCCTGATGAATGTTATTTTTAACTCCTATAAGGATACTTAAAAGAATTCTTATGAAAATAAATAGTTTATATTTAATCTTTATAACACCCTCCATTATTTAGATCATAATTTATAGTGTTAACTATTGGTCTTGTAGACCAATTTGTTAAGCTTCTCTTTCATAGTTCTTACACAACTAGATAAACCATTTTAGCTTCCATATTTCAACTTATTAAACTAACTCTCAACATTATATAAATAATTTATAGGTCATATAATTCATAAAAAAACATAATATTTATTTTATTCTTAATCTAAGTGTAGAGAGCCTCCAACTCATCGTTCTCACTTGATTACTCAGAACTACCATTTTGCCTTCTAGACCAGTCATGATGATTTTGCATTCAAGCACCTATGTAGACACAATAAAGAATTAATAATGAATTAATATTATCCTTATATATATTTATAACATATAAAAACACAAATATATATATTTATAATGGAAAATATGGAATATATAGACCAATTTTTGAAACTTACACCTTCATTATCTCACCTTCACTAGACAAGTCATGTTGTGAACAACATTTTCAACATTTTAAATGATATAAAAAACATATTACCAATATTTACATGTGTTATATTTATTTAAAAACAACAGCATGCATTTATATCCATACATAATCCACTACAACTCATCCCTAATCTCATTCTAACATCTGTCTAGCTTTTCTCACTATCTTCACTATTGGACCTTTTAGCGACATGCCAACTTCCATGACCGGTTTAGTATATTTAAAAATTTTAAAATGATAAAAAAAATACATGGGAATGAATTATAAGTCACAAGCTTCAACATCCATCCATTTTGTAAATTTGACTCAGTCAACCATGCCTTTTATATAAAAAATCTGAGAAATAAAGGATTTTTTGTTACTTCCACTCACTTTTTTGACATATAAATACCACCTTGAGATACTTGGGAGAGTAATTTACATTATAAATCATAAAAATGGTTTATCCAATCCATTTTCAGCCATTTACATTGAGATATTCCATATCAGGTCACTATGAGGGTTTTAGGATGGTTTTAGACCAATTTTCATTATTAACATTTGTTTATAGAGATCTGACCCTAAAACCAAATCTTAATGCTTGAAAAAAAACATTAGGACCCTTTTAAATATATTACCAAGATCTTAGCTTCCCATGTAATAGTCACATTTGCCAATAAGAATAAAAAGTCCTTCTCAGGTCTACAATTCTTATTATAGAACTCAAGAGACCTTCAAAACTCATTTTCTTGCTTTGTTATTCAAATCAAGACCTAAAACTTCATGATAATTATTTAAAAATCATCTCATACATTTTTCAAAGATCACATGATCTATATCACCTTGGAAACTGATCATGACCTCTCATTAGGCCACACTAGGTCTCTTTGTACACTAGACCTATACCTATAAGCCACATTTAGACCATGAACACACATTAAACCTATTGAAATTATCTAAAAACCTCATAATTATTTCATAAAACCTCATAAAATGCTCACACACTTCCGTTATTCTTCTCACAAGCCTCATACTATTCACCTCCTCATGCTCCTAAGCCTATGTCTTCTTATTAGGTATCTTTATGAAATGACTAAGCCTCAAAACTAACCTTAGAACTATTATGAATAGTTATTTTCCTCATAACCATGATGACACAAATTTAACCACTATTTATCATGCCTATAATAACATAATTAACCAAGCTTCACTATGCTTCATGCATACACGTTCTCATAGGGTTAAACTAGGCTTCTCAAGACACCTAGTAATCAAATACTTGAACTCAAACAATCTATCCCTTAATGAAATAAAATAATAACATTATTAAATTAGGATTATCTAAAGATAAAACTAGTATCAATAGGATCATGATCTTCTCACACCACAACATTATGCCAAGACCTCATACAAAACTCAAAGATTACTAAACCATGCTCAAGTCATCATGAAAACACACCATGCAACATCATAAGAATATCTCTGGGACATAAATGATACTCACAAACCTTTGAAATAAATTAAAAAATAAATGACACAATGCAAATAATAGGAACATACCTCAACAATATCCCTCATTGTCATTGATGGAAAACATTCAAATAAAGTTGATCATTCTCATCTTGCCAAGCTAGAAGTTTCTTCCCCTTTTACATTAATGACAAAGGGCCATACATACTCTCATAGTATCATCCACACATAGTCCTCTTGATCCTTAAATATGACCACTCACAGAGTTAAGAAGCTTATTATTTTGTAATCCTCACTCTATATACACCTTAGTTCACTTATTTTGGACAAAATCTATTATTTAGATTTAGAACCAATTGCTCACTTTAGAATTATACCAATTGAAGTGAACATACCTATAACTAAATTTCTCCATTTGAAATTTATTAAAAAAATGACTTATTCAACCACTTGAATATATACCAGAGCTACATTTTGACCTTTGATGATTGATATGACCAATAAGTCTTTACACAACTATCTTAGACCATCAAAACTCAAATCATGACCATATAATCAATACAAAACTACTCCTTAACTCTTTGCTCACAAGATTCATGCCCATATCTCACATAACACTCAATATACTCAAGTTATCTCCCCCTAAATCCATTATTCACATCTAATATATGCATTTATGATGAATACACTATCATCCATATGAACAACATTCTACCTTGCCTAAATTTATATTTCCCAAACAAATCTTTACATACCTCTCAGTTTTAATCAATTAACCATCTCACACCTCTATATATCTTGATTCCACATAGATGATACCTCCTTATTAGATATTTTTAATCCATAACAAGACCTTAATCTTGGTGAAAACCTTTAGAACAACTTGTCAAAGCTCACTAGAACATTACACTAGATTTCATGCTTCCACAACTTTCCATCATGCTTTAATAGACCTAGCAAGATCTAGGATTAGGTCTAGGTATGGACCTAAACCAAGAAACACCTTATTTATACCATAATATATAATTGTTTAGACCACCATGGATGCCTTCTATGACCTTAGGAACACTTTTAAATACATTAAATACTTCAACCTATCTTCTTATTATCTCATCATGTAGTCCTCTATGGAAATCTCAACCATGACCTAGATCATGCAAACAACTAGAATTATTAGTTATCTTCAAATTATCTATTTATATATTGAGACTAATACAAACACCTTATTTCCATGAAAAATCTTCCAATACTTAATAAACATCCACCAAGGTTTCTTCTTCCACAAGTTGATAAACATATTAATCTTATAACCCACCTTCACAACCTTAGCCATATTTTGGTTCTAGGATCACATTAAAGCTATCAATATTATTTGAAGGACCTTATTTAATAAAAATTATTAAAATCATAGATAGTTATATGGGGTGAATTATTGCCCTTATAACCATGTTTAAAATTCACTTATCATTCATGAAGCATTCATTCAAACACTTACATAAACCAATCCATAAACAAGCATCCACATTAACGTAAAACATATGAACACAAAGAGATATGTGGGAAACCCTCATGGGGAATAAAACCCACTAAAACACATATTTTAATATAGTGTTATAAGCAATGAAGAAATATTTAGTGAGGCACCAACCCCATAAGGAGCACTAACCCCTCACTAATTAAGTACCAACTCAACTAGGCCTTTAACAAGTACCAATTTTCAAGGAGGAACCAACCCCCTAAGTGACTGAGAACAAAATAAAACACTTAAATAACACTTATAAAACCACAAAATTTCAAGTCAACTATCATTCCTTTACAAATCACCAACTTATCTAAGACCAACTTGATCACCTCAAGACACCTTATTGGTCAATCAATAGATGGTGACCTCTTATTCAAATATCTATCTTCTCTATCTAAATTATAATCACTATCATACATCAAAAACACATCTATAATAAATATATAATAGTATCTCAAAATACAATAAATTAATCAGCTCTTCTCAACCTTCTATCAAATCTCAAAATAGCCTCTTAGGCTTTCTCACTCAATATGCCTCTTACTAGGCTTATTAGGTCAACTAACTTTGACATACATATGTAGTAACTATGTTACATGTTCATCTAGGTTTCTCTCTCCTCTTATTATGGTTTTTAAGACCTCCTATTTATTCAAAATCTTCTCTCTTCTTTGTTCATTAGTGTCTTCTCTACACACACATAATTAGCCCAATTAGGCCTTGTATAAATACACATCACTTGCTTACATCCTCTCTTGGTCAGAAAAGTAACTAATCCATTATTATCAGATAAAAAAATGTCATAAGACACATTTAAAAACAATAATAAATCAAAATAATATCACCATTAGGTTGGCCAAATTCACTTTGACCTCTTTCTTCTTTTAGGCTTACTTAGAGACCTAATATATTAGGTCTATCCTCTCCATGAAACAACTTGAACCACTATATCCAAGATGGCCCTCAAAAAAGGACTCAAACCTTTAAAACACTTATATATAAATCTTAACTAACCTAGTCCATGCTTAATAAGTCACAAATCATTTGCTTACCTCATGAAAGCTCATTTAGGCCTTAAAGACCTATTAGGCCTAATTACCCTCAAAAAATTATCCTCAAAGATGCAAATCAAAAAACATGTAGAAAAAAATTATATGTAAAATAAAAATATTTATGGAAACTTAATGAACTTAGGTTCATCATCATCTCATTAGAATCCATCACTTAGGATACAAATCTTTAATAACACCTTATCAAAAAGATTACTCAGAACTATTAATTTGTTTAGAACTTAATCATTAACAACTTGACCTCAAACAATAGTTAAAGCACTTTATGGCACTTAATATTAATTAATAATATCACATGTACTATTTATAAAATCATCACATGCTTGGTATACTTCCAGATTAGGAATAATGACTTAGGAACACCATTCTCACTAACACATAGAAAACTACCTGTAGCTCCAAAATACAATCCTAATGAATGTTATTTTTAACTCCTATAAGGATACTTAAAATAATTATTATTAACAATAATAGTTTATATGTGATCTATATAACATCATACATTAGTTATTTCACAATTTTTAGTGTCAACTATTGGTCTTGCAGACCAATTTGTCAAGCTTCTCTTTTATAATTCTTACATAGCTAGATAAGTTATTTTGGCTTCTATATTTAAACTTCTTACAATAACTCTCAAATTTATATAAATAATTTATATGTCATATAGGTCATAGAAAACAACATAATATTCATTTAATTCTTCATCTAAGTGCATAGAGCCTCCAACTTATGATTCTCACTTGCTTACTTATAACTGCCATTCTACCTTGTGGATTAGTCATGATAATTTTACATTACAACACCTATGTAGAAACAATAAAGATGTCTTGATTAATTAATATGATTCTTAGATATATTTATAACATCTCAAAACATAAATATACATATTTATAATGTCAAATATGTATTATATATACAAATCTCTTAAAATGACACCTTCACTATCTCAACTTCACTAGATAGGTCATCTTGTGAACAACATTTTCAAAAATTTAAATGATCTCCAAAACATATAAATAATATTTAAATATGTTATAGTTATTTAATAACAAACTCATGCATTTGTATCCATCCCTAATCCACTAAAACTCATACCTAATCTCATTCTCACTTCATTATTTTTCTCACTGTCTTCACTATTAGACCTTTTAACAATAGGCTAATTTCAAATACTAGTTTAGTGTATTTAAATTCTATAACCTGATAAAAAGACACCATGGGCATCAATTATGAGTCAGAATATTCAACCTCCATGCACTGTGTAATTTTGACTCAGTCAACCCAACCTATTATACCAAAAATCTAAGAAATGAGGGATTCCATGTAGCTTCCACTCACTCTTAGGACATATTAATGCCACCGAGAGATACCTAAGAGATTATTATACATTATCCAATAGTAAAATTAGGTCATCTAATCCTTTCTGAGCCATTTCCATTAGTATATTTTATATTAGGTCATTATGAGGATTAAAGTAGGGTTTTAGACTAGTTTTCATTCTTAACATTTTATCATCGAGATATATCCCTAAAACCAACTCTTAATGCTTATAATTTATTTTTAGGACCATTTTCCATCTCTCTTAAAGATATTATCTTCCCACTAAATAATCACATGTACCAAAAAGCATCAAAAAGTCCTCTTTGGGTATATAACTCCTCATTATATCACTCAAGAGACCTTTAAAACTCATTTTCATGATTTCCTCTTCAATTAGGACCTGAGACATCATGATCATTCTTGAATAAACCTCTCAAACATTTGGAGAAGTTCACATGAGATAGATCACCTTGGAAGCTAATCTTGACCTCTTATTAGGCCATATTATGTCTCTTTACACACTAGAGCTATACCTATAAACCAAATTTTAATCTTGAACACACCTTGAAACCTCTTTTAATTCTCTCAAAACCTAATCCTTATGTTATAAAACCTCATAACATTCTCACACACTTCAAATATTCTTCTCAAAATACTCATACTATTCACCTCATCATGCTACCAAGCATATGCCTTCTCACTAAGTCTCTTTTTGCAATGACTAAGCCTAAAAACTAACCTTTTAACTATTATGAAGAATTATTTGATTCATTCTCATACTTAAAAAAATTTATACACTCTCTCATGTGGTTACTAACATAATTCACCAAGCTTCACTATGATTCATGCATAGACCTTCTCATGGGGTTAGACTAGGCTTCTCAAGATACCTAGTACTCAATGATTTGAACTCAAACAAACTATCTCTCAATGAAATAAACTAGGAACATTATTCAATTAGGATTATTTGAAGATAACACTACTCTCAATTGGATCATGAGATTGTCACACCATAACATTGTGCCAATACTTCATATAAAACTTAAAGACTACTAAACCATGTTCAAGTCATCATGAATACTCACCATGTAACATCATAATAATATATATAGGGCATACATGATACTCACAAAACTTCAACATCAATGATAACACAAATTATACAACATTAACAATAGGAACATACCTCAACACTTATTACCAATTATAATATTGATTTTAGTTCACATGTATAATAGATAGTTTTATATAACAAAATTTAGAGAAATTTTCAAGTAGATCATTTAGATTTGGTCACCATTACAATATCTAGGATAGGTAATATCTTACACATGATTTACCTATATTATGGTCTTTTAATTTTATCTTTCATCTCTTATTAAAACATGTACCATTTATTATGTTCATCTATCATTCTTATTTTCTACCCTATTATTGATTCATAATATCTTCCATGGTAGGTGAAACACTATTGAATTGAGGCCCATTTGGACTATGTAGGTAGCACTCAATTTTTGAAGTCAACTTGATCACGCCTTTTCCATGATCTTGCCATTTTTTGAGTGATGTAAACCATGATCTCACCATTTTTAAAGTATATTAAGAGACACTTTTTCCATTTTAAGAGCAACCTAACCCATACTCTCACCATTTTGAGATCATTTTAAGCCACATACTCATAATTTTATGAGTATTTTAAGCCATGCTCTCACCATTTTGAGAGTTAAAGTATTTATGCATCTTGTAAGCCTCTATTTAATTGAGATACTAAAAAACCAAAAATATTTAACATAGTTACCCTAAAATTTTGAAAAACCCCAAAACAATCTAAAAAACTAGGAAAGATCAAAAAAGGGCCTTAAAATATCCATGAAAGATATAAGCCATAATATCTTTTCTTATTTTGTCATCCTACTCACCAATGGGTTTTGGTCCTATTTTGGATGGTGTGGTTTACCACATTTATTGGTTGTGGAACCATTTATCTAACCATGATCATTTATAATTTACCATTACCTTTCCTTAATTTATTGACCCAATTATGGGATAAATACATTAGCTTGAGGATTACATAGACTATATAAGTAGAACTTGGATGCATGGGGCATCTCGAGTCAGCTTGACCAATCTTATTACCATTCCATATTTTTCCATTTATCTAAATGTTCTTTCCATTTAGTGAGTATTCTTCCTCTACAATAAAATATCTTACTTTTCATCATTTTTATTCTTTCCCACATCCCTGGGAGAAATACATTTGGCCTGAATTCCATTAGACTATATAGGTAGTGCCCACTTGCATAGGGCATTTGGTGACAACTCATTCACACCTTACTTTTTATTATTTTCCCCACCCTTTTATCTAAACTGTCATCTTAAATTTCCATTTAACTTCTAGAGCCTAAAGGTATAATATCCAAGAATAACACCTTATGTTCACACATGCATAAATGATTCACTACTTTCTTAATTTATTGTGTGTTTGTGTGTTTTTCAAATAATGATTATTTTTATTATCATTGGTGATTTTATTTTCTTTTCCTCTTGATAAAAATGATTCTTTCTATTTATTTTATTTTTGGATTATTTTTTCTTTCCTCTTTGCTTGATTTTTTTTCCATTTTCTATTATCACCTTGACTTAGTCTATTGTGCTAATAGGGTCATAATCATAGTGTTTCCTATCATGAAAGTATAATTGATTCCCTCCATCAACATTCATCAACATTTACATCATCATTTTTATCATTAGTGCATTTTTGAAAATTTTCTATTAGTTTTAGGGTCAATCCTTATGCACATTGTGATTTGTCCATCATGGTATTTTATACCATGATGCATATAATTAGGTGCTATACAAAAAAATCAAGAGCTAGAAGTCTCACAAATAATGTTACAATCAAAAAATCTCCTTGTGTACTATCCTCCAACTAGATATCTAAATCCCATGACTAATTTATATGCTACTCATGATACATATCAAAAAATGAGCTTATACATAAAATCATAATCATTTATCAAGCATGATTAGGTGTCCATATCACATACCTAGGTGTATCATATTTGAAATTCATAGAATCATATCAAACCATTCTATTCTTCTTTAGAGACCCTTTTTTTAGATATTTTAACCTTTTTCCATTCCATTTTATTTAATATTCATTTTTTTCTTGACCTTTTTTTCCTACGGATAGGACTTTTTCTTTATTTTGAGGGATCACCTATTTTTAATTATTCCCTAACCATCCCATCAAGATGGCATTTAGGGATAATGAAGTTCCCTTTGGGGCATCAATATTGGTTTATTGACTCATAATTTTAAAATATAAGAGTGAATACATCATTCTTCAAGCATTATCAAATTTCTTCTTAATGACTTTTTCATTATTTGAAAAGATGTTATTCTGCCTAGTGTTTTGCAACACCTTCTCAAATAGGGACAAAATGTGGACACTTTATTTTAATCACTTCCATGTATAAACTATAATCAAGAGTGAATTTATGTAATCACATAAAAACTTAAATATAAATCACCAATGGACCTAATTTACCCACACAGTTTCCATTTTTACCCAAAATCATAGTGACACATCCTTGATTTGGGCAATGGATCATATTACATCATTAATCTTATCTAGCACATCTTGAATCAAAGTAACTCTTTGAAAATTTTAGTAAAATATATTTAAATGAATATTCGATTGAAAAAATAACATTACAAAGGTTACCATTATTATAATTTATAATTAATTACCTTGATTAATTAGCCTAATCATTCCTCTAATGGAAAATTCCATGAATTTAGAATTAACTATTTTCCTAATATAAAAATTTAATTATTACCTCTAATGTAATGGAGTGGAGTGTGGGAATTTTGTCTTATGACATGGCCACTTACACACTCTCTTACAACTCTTACATTCCTCTTACACACTCTTTCACTTACACCCCTTTACACACTCCAAGAGGACTAATGACTGTACTTTTCTTCTAATATGCCTTCCACACTCCAAACAAGTCATAAATGACATATCTTACACACTCAATGTGTGTGATCATCAGTTTGAGGACTCATCCTCCACCATTTATCTTGATATAAGATCAATGGTTCAAAAACATTTAAACAAACTATAAACACAAGAGCCTTGGCCATTATAGATAAGATTCTTCATACAAACTTACACTATTATATTATATAATGAGTTTCTAAAAATTCTTATGCCAAGACAAGCCAAGAATCAAGTGTAGAAAAATAAATATGATTCAAACATGTATAATAAATCATTTATAAACACTTCATCACCTAAAATTTGAGCTCAACCTCTTCAAATTGGTTCTCAAAAAAATATTCTAAGGAGCTATAAACATAATTTTTCTCTTCTAATTTGTAATTATTGCTTGTTTTCCATATAACTCAACCTAGGGATTATAATTTAGATGTTATTTATTTAAGTTTATTTTGATTTCATTCATTAACTATTGGATAACCTCTCTCATATTTCTAATTTACACCCATTGTAGGGGTCTTAGATATATTATTGGGATGCCCCTATATTCAACATATTCATGTAGTTCCTTCTAAATTTAATAGGTGTTTAAGGTATACATATGATAATAAGGTCATTATAGTTTGGTTTATCCCATATGAGTATCCATATCACAAATAGATATGGTTCATGTAAAACAAATTTTAGTTTAGCTACCTGAAAAGCTGACACGTACTTAGAGAGTTCAAAAGTAGGTATCTCCCCTTTGAAGGAAGTTTTGGCCAATTTCCACCGCCAGGTTTGCACCTTTCAAATTTGGCCAAGTCTAGTACTTATATTTCTTTAGAAGAAATGTTTTTGGAAAAAACCACAAAAATGCAAGTATTTTCCTTTCAAAAAGTTCATTTTGGTATTTTCTAGGCCATTGTTGAATTCTTTCAAACTTTTTATCTAAAGCAATTTTCCTTAAGTATTTATTTTAGACTTTTAGTTTTCAAATTTCCTGAAGGATAAGTCTTCAAAATTTACCCTACACATTTTTTATGAAATATATCTTTTCAAAGTGAAAGGGCAATTTAAAATTTCTTTGAAAGGTATTTTTCCTTATAAATAGTGCAATTCATTTTTTTGAAGGGCTCATTTCAACTTTCTCGAAGGGCATTTCACTTTTTTTGAAGGGTACTCTAAAATTTCTCCGAAGGGCACTTTTCAAATAGGATGCACTTTTCAAAAAATTTGAAGGGTTCTTTTGTAGGAAAATAAACCAAAATATAAATTTTGAAGGGTACATTTGTAAAATTTTGAAGGGTACCTAGTAGTTTAAATGGTCCTCCACAAAGTTATGAAGGTTATTTTTTAGGTAAGTGTCCTCCATAGTTTTTTTGAAGGGTATCCCTCTGTAGTGAAGAGCACCAAACAAAAAGGCCAAAGGAATTATTTAAAAATATTATATGAAGATAACCATTGGGATTCAATCAAAGGGATGACAACCCATAGGGAATCAATTTAAAACTATGGATAATAACAATTACCATTCAAAAAAACTTGGTGATAATATGAAAGTAGACATGGAGATAACAAATGGTTGAATCATGAGCATCTGGTCTAGATAAAGAAAGCAAAATGGATAGGTTGATAGTTTGAGTCATTACTTCTATGAAATTGATAATTAAAAATGTCCAAGGGATAGTTAGTAGTTAGCAAGAACATTTTATAACTATTTTCAGGAGTTCCATTTCCCTTAGCATTGTGATGTGTCAGTTTTCTATTTTTGGTTTTGAACACTCATGGATGATCTTCAATGGAAGTAGTTTCCTATGCCAATCTTAAAGGTTTTATGCCACTTGTCACCATTATCATAGCTTGTTTTGGAGAATTAAACTTCTTGACATGAACTGGCTCACCCATCCATTTCTTTTGTGCATCTGTAATTAATCCTCATATGTGGACACATGTCCTTGTGCCTCTTTATCTTCTCTTCTCTCTCTCTTCCACCAAGTTCTATAAATTGAGCCATTTTGGAAATTATAAGGGACCGCACTTTTGGTATGGAAAATCCCTTCTAGAATGAAATTTCACTTTACTTTCAAACATTGAATATAAGACCAATTTTGAGTTATGAATTTCTCTCTGACTATGTGAGTGATGTATAGTGGAGCCAAGTGATAACATAATCCTTACTCCCTTTATCTTTTATGTTTTAGTAAATATTATGATGTTATCAGGTCATGTGAAGTGTGTTAAATGTGCTAAACTTTTTTTTAAGTATGCACTTGTGTTTATGGTGTGCAATCTACCCCTAGATCAAGTATCTTGATGATTGTTTCAAGCATGTTACCTTCACATTGAAACACTATGTTAGTATCTTTCAATGCATTAGATTGGTCTCAAAAAGCATTATTACTTAGTATAAGTGTGATAGTTGGTGGATAGATTATTGGTGAATCACCTCTTAGCATATATTTTTATTTTATGTAAACTCTTAACTCTTTTCATGAACAAGCATTAGATTAAGTGATAGACACTCAGAGAAAAATTTAGGGAACTAGCCTTTTTAAATCCTAGAGAATCATCCCTCTTATATGTTCCCACAAAATGAGGGATGATTAAATGTTTCATCAAATTAAAGTAATATAGTATAACATCATAGGGTGCACAATTTGATGACAATAGTTCTAGCATGCCCCATGGGACAGTTAGTCCTAATTGTTTCCATGTTAAGGTGAGTGTTGGCCTTGAAAAGTCAAAGGTTGTAGAAGTGTTATTAATTTATAATTTGGTGACTCTAAAAGGTGAGAATATATTTTTTTATATTAGGTTTTCTATATTATACTTCATGGACCTCACTATATCATCTTCTAGTATAATTTTCAATCAAGTCCCTGAACCTAAAAATCCTCTTGAAGAACAACACCTTAAACCATTTCTAACCTTTATAGATCCTAAACAATAAAGTTTTAAAGAGGAAGAAGAGGAGGTTGAATAATTTTTTGATCAAGAGGAAGAATAAATTGATAGAAGACATCCTTTCCTAGCCTTCAATACCCAAAATCCAATTAACCTTCCTACATATGATCCTATTCCTCTTAATGCTACCAAAATTCTCCCCAATTTTAATGGAGAGGGTCATGTTACCCCATCTAAGAATATTATGGATATTTTTAACTTTTTCAACTTCTACAACATCACCCAAACCAACATATCTATTAGACTAATTTCCATGTCCCTAAAGGGGAAGGCACTTAACTGGTACAAGACATTGGAAGGTGGTTGTATTACTAATTGGGATGGTTTTAGAGAGTTGTTGGTAAATAGGTTTGAAAATAAGAGTGACCATACTTTAATTATTCACTAGATAAACGTGATAAAGAGAGGTCCTAATGAATCCTTAGGGGATTTCAATGAAAGGTTTAAAAGAACATGGCATAGGTTACCACTTATTATGAGGCCTCCTCCAAGATTTGTATTCCCTAGCTATCTTAAGTATATTAACATTGATGTAGCAATAATGTTGCAATCAATATTAGGATTTACTTTACCCAAGGCATATGAGATAGCCATTTAAGCTGAGAATAGTCTAATACAAGCTAGGAAATTCCCTCCAAGAGTCTCCATTCCATTTTTGTCTCATAATTCAATTGAATCCCCAAGCATAACATAATTCCCCAATACTAATGTCAAACCTAGAAGTACTCCCAATAAGGTGGATGATGCTATAGATAAAGATGATATGATTTGGTCTTTACAAGCCCAGGTCAAGCAAGCATAAATGTATGCAAGTTCTCTACCAATCCTCAATACTATCCTTAATAAGGCTATAGACCTCCATCATAATAAACTAAATAAGGAAGAGGACAAGGTCAACAAATTTTCAAAAGGTAGCTCAATGACTATAATCCTAATTCAATTCCATCCACAAAGGTTATTGTTCTAGTCCACACCAATCTAGTTTAAGGAGAGGAACATTTGGATCATTGGGGTAAATCTCAAGGTTGGTTTATACATAGTGGTGGAGAAGGTAATCAAGCTTTGGTAACTCAAAAAGGAGATAATCCTTATGTTACATTAGAAGAAGTGAATCTCATACAAAGGGATGTTTAAGGAGAAGGTATCATCCAATTTATTGGTTTTATAAATTTCTAAGTAGAAGACAATTATGTGTTGAATTAAAATACATCAGTTACATCCAACATAAGGGATAAAAAAGGGATTTAGGAGATACTCAAAAAGCATAGGTGATTGCATGTAGTTCCTCCCTAAGGCCACAAAGTGTAAGTACCAATATAGAAAATCCTACTAGTCACACTACTCCTCAAATTTAAAATATGAGTAAAGATACCAAACCTTCAGTATAATAAGTTTAAGTTCCCTTATTGCCTTTAAGAGCATAAGAAAAGTGGTTTCTTCACCTTTAAACATTATTGACTCTTTAAAGAATACCAAAACTATAATTTCTCTTTGGGAAGTATTCCATATGCCTAGTCAAAATGAAATCCTACAAGAATAACTTGCTAATATCAATGTAACTCCTCAATATCCAAATTACCATGGTGTGGCCCTTAATAACACACAAAATCATGTTTTAGATCCCTCCACCAGATCTGAAAAGCCTCCACCTTTCTAATTCATGCTCAATGCGGGAGACAAATTGGTTCGAAATTGCAGTATGGATAGTGGGGCCAGTATCAAAGTTATGACAAAAGTGGTTACTGCTAAATTGGGACTAAAATATGAGCCTCATAGCAAGGTTTTATTATAGCTTGATGGAACTCTATTCAAGACTATGGGGTTGGTTAAAATTTTCAAAGTTTTCTTACATGATTGTCCAAGTTTCCCCATCCTACAAGACATTGTGGTGGTTGATCTTCTAGCTCATTTTGTTAATTTATTATCAAGAGACTTCATGGATAATATTAGAGGGTATATTATAGATGATTAGTCTTTATATCCTTTAGAACAATATATGGAGCTAAAGTGACTATAAGAACACAACCCTTAACAAGGTTACACATTGAACCATATATGGAGATGTAAGTTCAAATTATAATCATATGATTAGTGAGAAAGAAAAAGGTGCCATTGATGGTGAAACATATTTTCCAATTAAAGGTATTTTTGACCTCTTTCTTGATGAGTATGGTACTAAAACTTATGAGCATGACCCTTTTGCATTCATAGAAGAAACTGAATTAGGAGTATATTACATGCATGAGAAGAACATTCCTATACCATCACTCACTAATGAGGATCATGAACTTGAATGGATATGGGAAATGTTTTTTTATGACTCTATAATCAAGATAGGGGTAGGAATTGGTGTCATGTTGGTTTTTCCCTCAAATAAATAGTATTATTGTTCATATAGATTCCATTTTAGTTATACTTTTAATGTGGCAGAATATGAAGGTTTGGTTCATGGTCTCTAATGGGCAAAAAAAATAGAATTAAGAATTTGAAGGTATATAGAGATAGTGAATTGGTTATACATCAAGTGAGAAACCAAGCTAAAACTAATAACCCTTTGATTAAGTCTTAAAATAATAGGGTTTGAGATATAATTGAATACTTAAATGATTTCAATATCTAACCTATACCAAGAGACTCAAATAAACATGTTGATAGGTTGTCTATGATAGGAACACATTTTGATATAGTTATTGATGTAAGCAAAGAGAAGGACCAATCTCACATCAAAGTCATAATGAGAAATTTTATTATAGATAATGAAGTGTCTTGGAAATTTTTTGAGAGTGATAAACACATTATAAACTTCATTCAAAATGAAGCAAAGTTTTTCTCAAAGAACCAAAAGAAGCTTCACAATTAATATGAATAATAGGTTATCCAGCTGAAGACAAACAAAATACCAAAGGGTCTGGTTACTTTGGAGAGTGTGTTCAATGAAGATGATCAAAGAAGGAAGGAAATGGTAAGCATGTCTACAAAGGAAGAGAACTATGAAATAATATTGATATTAAAGGACAAACTTCTAAATCCTGGTAAGATATGTTCTCTTTTTGAAAGACAAGCCTTCATTAAATTGTGTAGAGAATTTCATGATATATTTGATTAGGAATATAAGGATTTAAAAGGGTTTGATATATGTCTAGATAATCACATAATTGAGTTAGAACCTGGAGCTAAACTAGTTAGGCAAAAATAGAGGCCTATCAATCCAAAGATAGAACTCATGAAAAAAGAGCTTACCAAATTGATTGAGTCTAGAATTATTTTTCTTATCAAACACTCAACTTTGGTAACTAATCTTTTACCTATTTTAAAGAAGAGTGGAGAGATCAGACTTTGTGTGGACTTCAAGGATATGAATAGAGTTCCACTCAAAGACCATTACCTACTAACTTTTATGGAGAAGATTTTGTAAGTGGTTTGAGGTTCTTGGTGCTTTTCACTACTTGATG
The DNA here is from genome assembly GCA_037957365.1 of Torreya grandis. Taxonomy (NCBI): domain Eukaryota; kingdom Viridiplantae; phylum Streptophyta; class Pinopsida; order Cupressales; family Taxaceae; genus Torreya; species Torreya grandis. The sequence continues at coordinate 1,125,009 of JARHVA010004762.1, read as the reverse complement.
GATATTTATTTTATAACCCAATATCGGTGAATGAGGAGGATTAGTTCAAGATAGAATTCACCACAAAATGGGGAACATTTTCATATAGAAAGATGCATTTTGGTTTGTCTAATGTTGGTGATACCTTCTAAAGAGCAATGGACATGGCCTTTAAAGGCTTGATCAATGAGTTTTTGCTTGTTTACCTTGATGATATAACTATTTTTTCCAAAGATGCTAATGACCACATGAAAAATCTAAGGCAAGTCTTTGAAAAGTGAAGAGAGTTTGGATTTTTTGCTAATCGAAAGAAATGTATTTTTTTTGTCCACAAAGGCAAGTGATTGGGTCACATTATGTCAAAAGAAGGCTTGTTTATTAATCATAAAAGGATTGAAGCCATTCTGGTCTTGTATTTGCTTCTAAAAAATAAATGTTTTCAAATTTTATTAGGCAAAATCAACTTTTTAATAAGGTTTATCCTATAATTTGCTACTTTGGTGAAGACTATTATAACCATGCTCAAGAAGAACCAAGATTTTGCTTGGACAAAGGAAGGTAAGAACAATTTTGAGGCAATCAAATAAGAAATTACCTAATCTCCTACTCTATTAAACCTAGACTTTGCTAAGGATTTCATTCTCTATACTTTTTCTAACCTTGACACAATCTCAGATATGCTTATGCAAAAGAATGATGAGGAAGTAGAACAACCCATTGCATTCTTTAGTCAAGGATTGAAATATTATGAGGTTAAGTACACATTTTTTGAGAAGAAAACACTAGCTATGATAAGAGTTTTTAAAAAAATTAGGCACCTGGTTTCAAATAATATGATACATGTCATGGTCTCTAATCTTAACACCAAAAAGTTCCTCTTAAGCAAATACCCCAATGAGAAGAGAGCTAAGTGGATCACAAAGGTAATGGAGTATGATGTTGATATCAAGGTAACCAACTTGGTAAGAGGAAAGGGGATATGTGAAAATTTTTCTTTAGATCTTTAAGGGCCAAAGGAAGAGGTCTTAATCAATCAAGTTCATCCCCAACTAGTTAGTCACATACCAATTCAAAGTTGGACACAAGACATCATTGGTTTCCTCCAAAATTATGATTTTCCTAATGGTTTGAATAAGTCATAAAAAATTTATTTTATATTGTAAACCATTCCTTATTATCTTTTAGATGGTATTATCTTTGTGAAGGATGTGAATGGTTTACTACTAAGGTATGTTAACAATGATCATTTTGGCATCTTGCTAGAAAAGTTTCACAATGGTGTAGATGGAGGTCACTTATCCAAAAAAATAATAGATATAAATATAATGAGGGAAAGGTATTATTGGCCTAGCCTTTTCAATTATTTATACTCTTGAGTTAGGAGGAGTCCTCAATGTTCCTTCTTTGTAGGAAAATAGAAATTTATAGCCCTTCCATTGAATCTTGTCCAGGTGGACCAACCTTTCATGCAATGGGGCCTTAATTTCATTGGTAAGATCAAACCTCCATCAAGTGTTGGACATAAATTAATATTGACTACTACTAATTGCTTCACAAGATGGGTAGAGGCTGTTACATTCAAGGAGGCAAATGAAAATGCAATCTTGGAGTTTTATGAGAGTATCACAATAAGATTTGGAGTCCCATATTCTATCATTGTTGATAATGAACTTGATTTCATAGGTGTTAAAATTTTTGAGTGGGAAAACAAGAATGGAGTTTACTTGAGCACCTCATCCAGCTATTACCCTCAAGGTAATGGGTTGGCTGAGTCTACTAACAAGAATCTCATTAAGATCATCAAGAGGAAATTTGAGAACAATAAAAAAGCATGGCACACCAAATTGAAGACAACATTATGGGTTGAAAATATTAATCCTAAGAAATAAACTGGCAACTCTCCTTTTATGCTTATCTATGGGAGAGAAGCTAGGTTGTCTATCTATTAAGAACTCCCTACTCTAGGACTTTCACATCAACTAGAACTACTTGAAAATACTCTAATGGAAGTCAGATTGATAGAACTAATGTATGTGTAGGAAGCAAGGGACAATGCACATAAGAACATGGAACACCACCAAGTACTCATGAATAAGTCCTTTGACAAAATATCAAGTACAAGAGTATTCAAGGAAGGTGACTTGGAAAATAAAATGGGATGAGGACAGGGCAAAATTAGGTAAACATAAAAAGTTTGATGCTTTTTGGAGTGACCCCTATATCATCAATAAGTGCAAGAAAATAAACTCCTTTTATTTAACCAATATTAATGGAGAATAATTTCATATCCCTATGAATGGGATAAATCTAAAGTTCTGCTATTAGTCCTTACAAGTCTACCTTGTAAATAGTAGCATAGGTTTATGTGTTTAGTTTAGTTTTTTGTTTTTGTTTTTTGTTGTGTTTCCTAAGTGATTTGTGGCACAATTTTATTTCCTTCCTTTTTTTAGGTGTGTGTTTTTTCCTTTGTGTCTCTTGTGTAATGTTAATTGTCTTGTGGTTAATTCAAGGTTTGTTCATGACAATCTAAGTGCTCATTTGTGTGGCTCCATGCCTAATGGAAGGATTTAGGAAAATATTCTTAGGAATAGAAGGCATTCCATACCTAGGAATTACCAATAATGTTGTCTAATTTCCATCCCCAAGTTTGTACCTTTCAAATTTGGCCAAATCCAGTACTTAGCTTTTCTACAGAAGAAATGTTCTTTGACAAAGCCTGTAATAAATCCAAGTCTTTTCCTTTTGGAAAGTTCATTTTAGTCTTTGCTAGGCCTTTGAAGAATTATTTTAGACTTTTTGTTTGAATCAATTTTCCTTAATTATTTCTTTCAAACTTTTCATTTTCAACTTTGCTGAAGGATAAGTCTTCAAAAGTTAGCCTACACATTTTTTCTAAAAGATATGTTTTCAAACTCAAAGGGTAATTTGAAATTTATTAAAAATGTATTTTTACTTATAAATGGTCCAGTTAATATTTATAAAGGGATCATTTCAAATTTCCTAAAGGGCATTTCACTTTTTCTAAAGGGTACTTTGTAATTTTTTTGAAGGGCACTTTTCAAGCAAGATGCACTTTTAAAAAAGTCTAAAGGGTTCTTTTGTAGGAAAATGGACCAAAATAGAAATTTCAAAGGGTACATTTGAAAAATTTTTAAGGGTACCTTGTAGATGAAATGATCCTCCATATTTTTTTGAAGGGTATTTTTTGGGTAAGTGTTCTCCATAGATTTTGAAGGGTATCCATTCATAGTTAAGAGGACCAAACAAAAAAGCCAAAGTAAATGTTTAGGAATATTGTCCAAAGATAGCCATTATGATTCAAACAAAGGGATGATGGCCCATAGAGATTCAATTTTAAACTATGGAGAATATCCATTGACATTCAAAAAGACTTTGTGAGAATATGAAAGTAGATATGGAGATAACAAATGGTTGAATCATGAGCATCTGGTGTAGACAAATCAATCAAAATGGACTGCTCAATGGTTTTATTCATTGATTTCATGAAATTGAAACATACAAGTGTCTAGGGGATAACAAGTAGTTAAAAATAACATTTTCTAACTATCATCATGAGTTTCATTTCCTTTTGCATTGTGATGTGTCACTTTTCTATTTTCAGTTTTGAACACTCATGGATGATCTTCAATGGAAGTAGTTTCTTGTGCCACTATTGAAGGTTTTATTCCACTTACCACCATTATCGTGACTTATTTTGGACAAGTAAACTTCCTAGTATGACATGGTTCACCCATCCATATCTTTTTTGTATCTATAACTAATCCTCATATGTGAACAAATGTCCTTATGCCTCTTCAACTTCTCTTCTCTCTCTCTTCCACAAAGCTCTATAAATTGAGCCATTTTGGCCATTGTAAGGGACAAAATTTTTGGTATGGTGAATCCCTACTAAAATGGCATTTCACTCTAATTTTAAACATTGAATACAAAACCAATTTTGAGTTGTGAATTTATATTTGAGTATGTGAGTGATGTATATTGGAGCCAAGTGATAGCATCATCCTTACTCCCTTTTTACTTCATAATTAAACAAATATTTTGATGTTAATAGGTCATGTGAAGTGTGTTAAATGTTTTAAAATTTATATCAAGTATTAAAATATGTTTATGGTGTGTAATCTACCCCCTAGGTTGAGTATCCTGATGATTATTTCAAGCATGTTACCTTCACATTGAAACACTATGTTAGTATCTTTAAATTCATGGAATTAGTCTTGGAAATAATTGTTACTCAGTAGAAGTGTGATAGTCAATATATAAACTCTTAGTGAATCACCTCTTTAGCTTAGTTTTCTATTGCATGCAAACTCTTGACTCTTTTCATGAACAAGCATTAGACTAGGTGATAAACACCCAGATAAAAATTTAGGGAGCTCACCTTTTTAAATCCTAGAGACTCATATCTCTTATAGGTTCCCACAAACTTGAGGGATGATTCAATATTAAATCAAATTGAAGTAATTTCATACAACATCTTAGGGTTCACAATTTTATGATAACAAGAAGCCTATCCTTGAAATGGCACTTCAACAATGATTTGTCACTGATTATAGAGAGCCTCTCTCTACTCCTACACATCTCAAATTAATATTATATGGCACTAGGTGTGTTTCACATAAGGCACTAACACAACATTCATACATCACATGATGGTTTCAAAAAATACCTAGAGTTCATCATGCTAAAAAAATGAATAGTATGTTGTAGGTCATCAATGTGATAGTGTTAATTATGGTACAAAGGGAAATCAATATCTATATTATGAATTCAATTTAGTTAAGTTACATTACTATGGTACTTTCAATTCATGAAAGGTCATTATTCCTATGCTAGACATACTACCCATTGATTTTGAGTCCATTTCAATATTAATTAGTTAGTTTTTTTTCCCTATTCCATTTTTATATTATAATATGAAAAATACAAATAAAAAATAATCCAAAACAATTCAAAAATAAAGACCTATGTATACTTATGTTTAATTAATTTACATGATTTAATTTATGTACATTCATTTATTGCTTATTTATATTTTCATATAATATATGACTCAAAAGTGTACATGAGTAAATGCAAATCATATAGGTTAACATTAAAAGAACTAGTTGCATGTTATTTCAAAGGCTCAAATTGAGAAATTATAAATAAACAAAAGTTCCCTATTCAAACATGTTATCCTTCAAATTTCATTAGCCTATGAAATTCAGAGTACCTAATTAAAATTTTATTAAAAATCATGTTAAGGGATGGAAAAGTTGAAAAGAGTGTTATCAAAGACTTAGTAATTTTACAATGCATTGGACTCAATTTTATAAGACTGTAGTGTAGTCATTATAACCTAACGTCAATGATGTAATCATAAGAACCCAACAACTAAAATGTATCCATCAGATCCTAACAATTGTAGTGTAGAATTTTAAACCTAATTATTTTAATGTAGTTTTCAAATCCCTACAACTTAAAAATAGTAATAAAAACTTGAATATTGTAGTACAACCATTGAAACTTGATGACTATAATATAATCATCATAACCCGATGGTTACAATGTAGTCATTAGATCTTGATGGATGTAATACAACCATATTACCCCACATTGAACTTCATTAATAAGGGTAGATTCTTATACATATGTGGGTATACTTTACCTCACTATTTAATTAATCCCTCTTTATCACTTATCGCCATTAAAACATCAATTTTTAATCTCTGCATCTATATTTCCTCATGATTTAAGGGTTTTCAATATTTCATAAAAATTTTGAGGTTATTTTTCTCAGGTTTATTCTAATTTATTCATAGTGGGTGCACTTAGGGTTTGGAGATATTTTGGATGATTTTTATTATAAGTGGTATGTTTTATTTTAATCAATAATTCACATTTTCTTGTTCCTACCATTGATATTCCCTATCTTGCATCCAAGATCTAATCATTAATTAACATTTTAAGAATGAATGGTAGTCCTTTATTTTTCACACATCAAAGTTTCTTCTCCTCTTTACATCTAGATTTTTCAACTACACCACAACCCCAAAATCTTGAAGTTGGATTTGTTCACCCTTGTTATATTAGATTTTTTGAATTGTAATACAACCCCAAAAATATTATTCTATAATACCTAACTACATTATAATCAAATAACCCCAATGCTAAAAGTATCCAACTTCACTATTGTCTTCTATTTCTTCCTCTCTTCTCACTACCTCTTTTTTTTCTATTTTTCCATTCTCACTCGCACCTTGATTCCCTACTCCCCAGTCTCCCATATCTATGCCAAAAAATAAATGTTTGTAACACCTAAGAAGAAAGGAAAATAAAATTCAAGTGAAATGAAGTACCAATTCCAATGGGTCACTCCACCTTCTAATATCAATTGTAACATTAACCAAGTCACTAAAATAGACCTAGGTCATATTGACATGTAAGAATTTTATAAGAGGATAAATGTTTATTTAAAAAATATTAGATGTAAAGATCTACGATAGTGAGATTCTTAATATATTACATTTCCAATATCTATGAAATGTTTGGAGCTTATCATGACCATGAAAAATCATTATAAAAATATGGAATGGAAATTCATACTCCCATAGAGGGGATCATCTTAAAAAAATGGATTGAATACATTAAATAAATGTTAAAGATTCTAGATCATGAGTTCTTTGTAAAATCACTCCAGAGACAACCCATTATCTTCATGAAGAAAATAAAGATGATTACCTCAAGTCCTTGAATAAACATTGGATTTTTAAACCTAAACCCTTAATGGATAGGGTTCCTAAGGTGATTACCCAACATGAGTTTAAGATTAAAATTAATGACATTTTTAGTCTCTTAGATAGAGTGGTAGGAAATTCCACATCAAGGAATTACAATGAGTGGAAGTTTCAATATATTTAAACAATTCATGATAACAAGTAGTATATCAATTGGGCTAAGTTTATTAGTGATCTGATCCAAAATAAACTATCTAAGGTGATTACTACTCATAAATAATGATGATGTATTACCTTATTTATGTGGTCACATGAATAATATTCTATAGTTGGTTTACCATAGTGGGCCCAAATTTTTCCTCTCATATACATGAGTATTACCCTCAATTGATAGTGAAAGAGAGTGTTAAACATTTCTATAGAGTCAATTATGCTTTTATTCATTCCATCATTCAAATGTTTGAGTTAAATATTTATAATCACCATTTCTCAATTTACACAACCACAAAGATTTATAGATAGGGTGGTTGGTTTATATAGTTTCCCACCTTCTCCTACATTAGAGTTTATAGGTGTGAGTCTACTTTATATATGCTTCTAAATTTCTTTGAAGATAGATGGGAAATAATTGAACTAGTCAAACAAATGATGGAGATGCACAAGTTTTTGGTTTAAAAGAATATGTCAATTGGGATCCACTTCCCTATGATTATTGGTAGGTACATCAATGTCACATTGTATAAAGTTAAATCCATTTAATAAAATATTATTTGTGTCATGATTTGATGATTTCATAGTCATACCTCATTTTATATAAGAGGAATGGTAGAGAGCATTTTGAGTGATTCATTTAAACATGGTCCCTACTATGAAGATTTTTGGATAGATTATGATGATGAAAGAGAAGTTAGAATACCTGATTATACTTGATTCATGCTAGAAAAAGTGACTAAAGATGATGTTATCTTTGAATATTTTGATATTAAAGATGATGTTTAATTGGTATATGAAAATTAATTTTCACAGGATATCAAGATAACACTTCTTCTTAGGGTTGATTGGAGTCAAGTGGAGATAACATCTTTGGAGAGAAAGACTCAAGGAGTCTTTAGGAGAACTCTCATATGAATTCCAAGAAAATCAATAGATTTACAATATGTTAGACTTCTTTCACATGTTAAATTTGTGGATATGCCTTTTTTAGGTCTAAAAAATCAAAATGAAAGGGAAGATCAAGAAACACTTTATATCATTATAGTAGATACTATTGTGATATAGGAGATATAAGAACCTTCACCTTAACCTAAAAAGAGGCATGTGAAGTTCAAAATAAATAACTTAACTGGTGGGAAGGTACTCCTAGGGTATAAAATATTTTGAGTGAGACATATGAAAAGGTGCTTAATTCACAAGGGTTGATCAAGAACACAACATTGTAGTTTGTGACTATAGATCCACCATTCTTAGACCCTAAGGGATCCTCTTTAGTTGTATTAGCTCATCTCCCTTTTGTTGAAATATAAGAGGCTAATTATCAAGCCATATCAAATTATTCCTATAGAAGGAAATTATCTTTCTAAGATAGAATAATATTCTTGTAAATTGGTGGACTGACCTATCATTTAATAAATGGAGATAGACACCTAGAAGGCTTTGGATAAATAATCCACACACCCTCAAAAAATATAAGAGAGAATGTAGCATATAACAGATCAAGATCTTATTGTTCAAGGATATGTTTAAATAAAATCACCATCATTATAGAAAGAAATTGATCTTAAAGCATCCTAATGATTGAGTAAAGTGGTAAAAAAGAGGAAAAAATGGTTCTACCACTAGAAATCAACTTTAGTACCCTTGTACCAATGTATCCTCATGTTGTAAAGAAACCAAAAAAGGTTTCTCATAATTTTAGGGATGAACAATGTGAAAGGTATGATGAAGTTGTTGTTCCCCCTCTATAAAAGTCTAAAGAGAAGTCATAATTTTAGATTACCAAGTTTAACATGTCCACCTTGGTAAGGTTACTCACGAAGGGATAAAGACGACATGAAAAGTGATATTAGTTTTTTGATCAAAAAATTTAATCATTATAAAGTAATAAAAATAAAAATTTAAGGATAAATTGGACTAAATTACATAATTAATACATAAATTGGTCAACCTAGCTCAACTTCAACTTCAATACTATACTATGGATATTAGAACTCTCCAAATAATTAAGAAAATAAGAAATATGAGAAGAGATTCTAATGATTGGTTTGGAAATATCTTGGAAAAATTAAACAAAATAATATCCTTATTATCAAATTCTACTCCATGATTGAAGAATAAAAATAATATGCCTATAGGAAACATGTTGAGAAAAAAGATTAGTTGGGTAAATTAAAACATTGGCTACCATAGTTTCAAACCTTGGTAATAGTATATGAATATACTTTGGTTGATGAGGGAGTCTGAATAGAGGGATTAGGATATAAATTCAAGTTTCTAGGGATAATAAGGTACAAAATCAAAAATATAAAAAAAAATCCTTATGTAATCTTAATGAATAAAAAATCTTGGAAACTGAACCTACTTGTGATATTTATGAGATAAATGAAAAAATCCCATGTTAATTATTAGGAAATAAGGGAAAGTAATCATTGTAGTATATATACAGGGAACATTCAATCAATTACTTGATTAGGAAACCAAAACTACTTCATCATTTAGTTATAAATCAATTCAAAGATTTTTGCATTTACAAAATTCTCCTGATAGATTAGACAAAGATTTCAAGAATTTAAAGAGAATCACCTAAAAAATGATAAACCTATAATTAGAGGTTGAGATTCATTATAAAAATCCCAAAGGTCTAGATCATGATAAGGTGGACAAGATATTACAAAATTTTGAGGAGTATGAAGAGAAACAATAATGGGTCATGCAATTAGAAATCCTCATGGTGGATGATAAATAAGAAGATGAAGAGTATGTGCTAGGGGAGACAACCTGATTTGAATCTTAGAAGTGAATTCCATTGTGATATTTTTAATATATTTAGGGATTCATTTTGGTTTAAAGGTTTTTACAATTTTGTATGTATATTTAATAAGTCAAAACTTGCCTTGAAAAGTGAAACTATTTCTATTTTTAGAATTTATTCCCTAGATTTTAGGGATAGAATTTCCTATAAATAGGAGATTACATGCCTCTCTAAGGGATGTAATTTTTTTGTAATATTTTTCAAGGAAATAAATTTTGTAAAGAAGAGAAAAATAAGGAACTTTGTGTTTTTAGAGGAATCAATTAAACTAAATTGATGTATGACTTTGGGCTTGTTCTCAATTATGTATGGATATTATTATGTTTGTTTATTTATGTTATTTAAATCCTTATTCTCTTATTAATAAAATATCTTGGTTGATTGAGTTAATTAATGCAATACATAAGTTAAATATGTGCTTTCTCACTTATTCTCATTCTTTCTTCTCTTCTCTCATAGTTGATTTTTTCTATTCTATTGAATTCACTCTGCCTATCAAATTTCCTTTCCCATATATATGAAAACCCCCAAAAGAATTTAGTATGTATATTTGTGAATATGTTAGTTTTGAATTTTTATTCTCTTTTGAATAAAATTAGTTTCACCTAAAAATAGAAGAGAGACTCTATCCCATTATACTATTGACCATGGTGCATGCATTGAAGTGTTACAAACTCTTTTTAATGAATAGTTTTGGTACCCACTATAGGGATCACTTTATGATAGATTGTGTAACCCATTAATGTATACAATAGGTTAAGTTATTTTACCATTATGGTGTAAAACAATTCACTATATCTAAAAAATCTAAAGGAATATTTGACCCTTTCTTTGATTTATAATAACGACTAAATTTCTAGTTGAATCTTAATAATAAAATAAGAGTTAGGGAGTCTATAAGTTTACCTACAAGTCTAAAGGTTACAAGGTCACAATAGTGAGTTCCCTTGGTGATACAAGCTCTTACCTTTCCTATAAATTTTATACCTCAAAAATATTTTTCTAAACAATGGCTATGTCATAGAGAAATGCCATCGGCCCACTAGCTCTTGGGTAGCGGCATGAATTACCAAGAGAGTCACATAATAAACTCCCTAGGTTTTTTGGTGATGGGAAATATCATCCAAATTAACACATATCTACATTATTTTCCAATGTGTGATTTTAGTGGTGTAAAATTAAGATGTATCTATAATATTATTTATTTAAATCCATAAAACTGGATCTATTTCTTATTTCTATCATCTATATGTAAGTTTCATTACCAACTATAATACTATGAAAGAAATTTTTTAAGATCATTTCAAACCAATTGAGGATGTGCATGATTTTATTTCTTAATTGAATCAAACTAAAAATAGGATCATGAACCCATGAAAAATTTCATAGCCAAGTTCAATAGATTATATATAAAATTCCTTGAGAGGATAATCCCATAGAAGAAAATAAAAAATGTTTCTTTATCAATGCCCAATTACCAAAAGTTGGTTTTCTCTTAAGAGGAAATATATTACATAATGTAGAGTAAACATAAATGGTTTATACTCAGATTTAAGATGATATGGTAATGGATGGTAAGTTATTAAGGGATTATAAAAAATCTAGGGGACAAGATTCAAGTCAAGGTCTACCAAATAATTGATCCAAAAACCAAAAAATGACATTGTCACTTTAAAAAATTAGTTACCTCAAATATAGTTGACACTATCACAATAAGAAATACCTAGGATAAATTACACATCAAATAATAATTATCCATGTTTTTATACACCTTAACCAAATTTATCTATTGAGGCTTCCCTAGTTAATGTAGTTTTAAAGATAGATGGAATTTATGTTTATGATGACGATGAGATTGAAACAAAAGATCTAGATTTTTAGGAATATGAAACTGAGGAACCTAGTGGAAACTCTAATAATGATTTCATAGAATATGTGTTTGAATAGGATGACTATGAAGATGTATTTGGAGATATGAATGGTCAATCATATGTGGTGTTTACAAGATCTTAGAGATTGAATGAAGATGCCAAAAGGAATCAAGAAGATAATAAGGTGAACCAAAATGATAAAGTTATGAGTAATGATGATCCTAAAGTATTGCCTATGCCTAAAATACTTCCTATAGGTTTTCCTCTACCATTTAAAATTAATAAAAAATAACCAAAAAAATATGGCACATGTTTTAACTCACATTAAGAATTAAAAAAGTTATAAGACCAGTGCAAATTTGAAAAATAAGATGGCCTCAATGCCTAAAAACTTTAACACCATGAATTAATTACACATTCCATAATTTAACATATTATTTCATGTCAATAAATATAATATTTAAATTTATCAAGCATAATATTTTATAATAAATCCAAATCAATTAAATCAATTATAATATTTCATAAAAAAGGTATAGGTAAGAAAAATAAATATAACTTTAAAGGGATCCTAGTTACATCTCCAAATACCAAATTTTAAACTTTTGATTTTTTTTGTCTACTTATCCTTCTAGTAAAAAATATCTATTCTACATCTCCCTTTATTAAAAGGTTACAAGATGAGTAATTTCATTATTGATACAAGAGCTTCAAATAATGTTATGCCTACTAGGGTTGTTCATTCTCTAGGTCTTAATTGTATGAATAATTTTGGTTGGTGTTTCAAAATGGATAGAAAATAAGTCTTATTGGTTGGATAGATCAAATATTCACAAGTATCCCTAGCTTATTTTCCATAGAAAAGGATTAAAATGACAATTCATGTGCTAGAAATTCAAGACACATACAATATGCCATTAGGAAGATTTTTCTTGGAAAGAGTTATATGGATAAATATAGATGCACCTATCACATGCCATGGTTTTAGTCAATGATGCTAAAAATAAGTTAAAACCTAAGTCAAAATCTAATATTAATGTATACAAGTCTAAATACTTAAGGGCTAATATTATTTTTAAAGACATAGGTCTAGGTAATTATATGATGATGTCTAAGGCTGAGATAGGTATGTTAAAATTAGTGGAAAGAAATTCCAATGATGTTTGACTTCTTTAATTTTATGGAAGTTTTTCATATGTTTGTGTTGGTAAAGTGTTATTCTTATTTCACAAATTTAATAAGTTTTCCCTTTCTCTTTTAAGTTGTTTCTTTAAAGTACTAATAAAGCTATAAAATGTGAATCCTTGATTCATGGATTACATATAGCTAAATAAATGGGAATCTAGAACCTAAAGGCAAATGGAGATGTTAAACTCATCATAAGGAAAGTTAGGAATCAATATCAAGTGGAAATTTTTTATTTGATTCATTACAAGAATAGAGTCTAGGATTGTGTTGAGGGTTTTGATGTTTTTTAATTATGTCTGGTCCAAGAGAAGATAATGCCAAGGTTGATGCAATTACCATTTTAACATAACTTATGATTCCCCCTCCATAATATTAAACATTATTAATACACTATTGAAATCATGTCTAGGCTACGTGTTCCTAATAAAGTTGATCATTGGTATATTTTCAATAGGGAGGAACAAATAATTACCTTATTGGTAAAGGAGAAAATTTTAGTAATTTTCATTTTTAGGGTAACACTTTGCTTAGAAGGAATCACATCTTACCAAGATGGGATCTAATTTAATGATGACATTTACACTAAGATGAAGAAAGGATCTAAAAAAATTATTGATGGACATGAAGAGGTATTTCAACTCAAAGGAAATAAAATCATGAAAGGTTTGGTTTCCCTTGAAGATTTATTTGAAAATCATGGTAGATATATAAAATGGAAAGTACAATCTTAGACTTTGGAGTCCGTTAAAAATGAATAAGTCAACATTGGTACTTATGAAGAGCCTAGGTATGTTAATATTAGGAAGTGTAATTCCAAAGAGGAAAGACATAAATTCATCAATTTCTTTAAGATATATAATGATGTGTTCACCTAGAGTTATGATGATTTGAAACCCATCAAGATTGAAATGAAACATAACATTTTATTAAAGCCAAACACATAACCCTATCATCAAAAGTAGAGGAACTATAATCAAAATATCACTTCAAACATTCATTCTAAGATAAAAAATATGATAGATACATATATTATCTAACATATTCATCACTCTACTTGGGTTACCAATATTATGCCACTCCACAAAAAAAATGGTAAAATTTGCATTTGTGTTGATTTTAGCAATCTAAATTAAGCATACCTTAGGGATTATTATCCCTTGCCTATTATATATCAAATAATTCAAGCCACTATAGGATCAACTATGATTTCCATGTTTGATGGGTTTATAAGGTACATTTAGATTGAGGTTTTAGCTGAATATAAACATAAGATAGTATTTAAGATGCCTTAGGGAACTTTCACTTACAAGAGAATGCCTTTTGGACTCATTAATGTCAAACACACATTTAAAATGGATGTAGATATGTATATTCATGACCCTAATAATAATATCATATTTTTCTACTTGGATGACTTCATGATTTTTTATAAAAGTGAGGATCATTATGATCATTTTGTAAGTGTTTTTGAGAAATGTTGGATCTATGGGATTCTATTAAATCCTAATACATCCATATTTAAAATGATTGAGGGAAATATTATTTTCCATATTTTTTCAATTTAAGGGAATAAAATCTATTTAGAGAGGGTTCAATCCATTAAAAATATGTCCCTTCCTAATAGTAAGCAAGATGTTTAGTCCTTTTTTGGTAAAGTGAATTTATTAAGAATGTTCATACTTGAATTTGTTTAGCTCACTAAACATATTAACAATATGATGAGTGGTATATTTAATTTTGAATATATCAAGGATGGAAAATAATATTTTGATGAAACTAAGAATTCCATTTTTAGAGCACCAACTCTAGTTCGCCCTAATTTTAACAAGGATTTTATCATCTAATCTTATGCATCTGAGTATACTCTCTCAATAATGATATTTTGGATGAATAATGAATGAATTGAGTCATGTATATCCTTTATTAATTATGTATTGAAAAACCATGAGCTTAAATATCCTCCCACTGAGAATTATGCTTACACCATCATTAAGTAGTTTAGGTACTACATTCAAAATTCACACACCTTTATCCTGGTACCAAATCCAATGGTAAAATCCATATTAACACAATAATAACTTGGTTCTAAATGAGGAGTATGGATATAAAAACACAAATAATTTGATTTGGACATCATACCTACGAAACTAGTTTGAGGCCATGGTTTGTGTCAACTAATTGCTAAGAATAAGAAAGATGATACCATTGACAAAGCTTAAGAGCATGATTCATAAAAAAATAAATTATAGTTCTATTTATTGGTATTAAATATGAATGGTACTTAAATATATCTCATTTTATTATGTATGGATAATGCCCTTAAGGATTAAGTGCCAATGAAAAAATAACAATAAAGTTAAGAGCTATAAAGTATGTCATATGGGACAATACTCTTTTCAAAAGATGTATTGATGGTGTGTTCCTATAATGAATTGATAATGAACTATAGAAGAGGTTATAATAATATTTTCATATCAATGTGTGCAGTGGTAAATTATCATCATCTAAAAAACTGCATAAAATTATTAGGGTAAATTAGTATTGGCCTACCCTCTTCAAGGATGCTCAAGACTAGGTTTCTAAATGGGAAGCCTATCAACAATTTGTAGGAAAACCAAATATCATAGCCTTACCTCTATATCCAATGGTAATTGAGGAACCATTTCAAAAATAGAACCTTAATTTAATAGGTGTGATAAATCCTCATTCTAGTGTAGGCTACACCCATGTCGTCACTATGACATATTACTTCATAAAGTGGGTTGAGGCTATCCTGGTCAGCCAAACTAATTCTGAAGTAGTGTGAAATTTCATTAAAGATAATATCTTGGTTAAGTATGAATTTACTTAGATTATAGTGACTAAAAATTCATCTAATTTTTATTCCTCTAATCTCATTGGCTTCTATTATTTATATGGTATTTCCTTATCTCATGCTTCAAATTTATACCTTTAGGGTAATGGTAAAGTGAAATCATGCAACAAGAATCTTGTCACATTATTTTCCAAGCATGCAAATGAGAATTGGTGAAATTGGCAAAAAAAACTATATGATGTGCTTTTGGTTGATTTCATCACTCCTAATAGGGATATTGGTATGTCACCATTATATCAAATTTATGTCATTGATGTCTCCTTACATATCACTTTTGAATTACCAGTGCTTCAATTGGCTAAGAAAGTCAAGGATTAGAGCTTTAGGGATTCATAAAATTATATAGAATCAAAATAGTAAAGAGTCTTAGTATTTGATAGGATTATATACAATTAAAATAATGTCAAAGAATTGTTTGACAAGAAGGCCATGTAGAGGGAGTTTTAGATTGGGGATTTTATTCTTCTATGGGATAAAAATTGTGAACCCAAGGGTAGTCATGGAAAGTTGATTTCTTGTGGAAATTTCTATTCCAAATTCATCACTTATGTGGTGAAAACACATAATATTTGTCTTAAATTGATCATAAACATATATCACTTCCTTATATCATGAAATAACTAAATATTTTTAAGCAATAGAGATTTTCTCTCCCCAATTATAGATTAGCTTTAAGATTTTGGTTGTGTTTATTTTCCCATTATTTTATTTCCCATCCTTTGATTTCCGTTTTTTATTTTGTTTATGTAATTTTATTTCTTTCCAATCCTTTTTATTGTGAAGATTATTTACTCATAGAGACTTAACCCAATCAACATGAAAACCAAGCTTGATAACTTGGAAATTATAGAATTAATCCTTCCATTCATTAAATGTAGGTCCATAATCAGAGCCAACTATTGTACTTAGACACTAGAAATCTACACACCATGATTCCAAATGTCAAAATTCACTTAGACCACCTTAGAACCCCCTTGGGAAAAATCTAACCATTCAACCCCTAACCAAGCCTAACCTAAGTCAAGATTGACCAACTGACTTAACCTACCATTTTACCCACTCTTTGCCTTCACCCTCAACCATTAATGGTTAGGATGGCCACTGATGGTCACCTTGACCATCAATAGCTAGGGTATACCATCCCAAAAGCCAACATGCAAATCATCCACCTTGATTTTATAAAAATATCTCATCTAAATCCATGTTTGAGCCATTGCATGCACTAGTTATAACTAGAAGGCCCAATTAACATCTTATTATAATTCTCCTTCCTTGTCTATAGAATAGAAGAGAAGGGAGGTGAAATCCATCTACAATTGTTATAAAGAACTTGTGCATCTAGAGTTTCTTTTTTTACAAGTCAATCATCATCAATAATCTAATAATCTAACCATCACATCAGAGAGCCAACTTGCCACCTCTACTCTGCCAAACTATCGAGTACCATCATTCTATCAGAATCATGACAGAATCCACTAACAGGCCAACTAAATCAATCAATCACCCTATTAGCTTTTTTCAAGAAAAGTATTTGTTTTTTATATTCATTTTATTTATTTCTATTTTTTACTAAGCCCAACACCAACCCATCTCTAAAAATCCAAATTTTTGATCCCATTAACCAACTATTTACCAATCTAGACCTACACACAGTAACTACTAATGGTTGTCTCAATTTATAATGTTTTATCCAACTATTGATAGTCACCTTGACCATTAATGGTTGCCTTAACCATCGATGGTCACATCAACCATCGATGGTCACTATGGCAAGAAATAACAATTAATTATTTTCACCCTCTTTCCCTCAACCATATCTAGTTTTCTATGTTCCTGCCTATTCATAGAGCCCTTCCTAATTTTCTACAATAGATCTAAGATATTTAGCACTAGTGTTGACTTTATTATCATTATATTAGTCATTTTTGGTCTATTTCTTTAGCAAGAATTTTTTGTATTCAATTTTAGTACCTATTTATTATTGATATAACTACTTTATATTCTATTTATAAACTTAATTATTTAAAATGTGTTGATTGACTACCCTCAAGGAAGTTCTTGCTTCTAAGATCTAGCTAACACTAGGAAATCCACTCTCAGGTATCTATCTAACCAACCATTTGCTTTAGTGTTGTATTATTTTTAGGTCATCCTCCCAAGACAAAGAGGAGTTATTCACAATCTTTTGATTCAATGTGCACCTAATTAAATATTTTTTCAACCATACCCATATTTAGTTTCTTCTTCTTCCTCTCTCAAAATAAAAGCTAAAAATCACTGAAACATTCTAGCACACCTGATGGGACCTTGAGTCTTTACTTGGGTTTTATTTTGTTCGCATCTATATATTATTTTCTCTATTTTGTGCTCATAAACAAAATCAAAAGTTTCTTTTGGGCTTAAAATTAAGTGTACACATCGATTGCTTGCAAGTTTAGCTCATATAGTTTAACTTAAAGCAAATTAATATTATCATAGCATCACTTTTTGTTATACACACTAAACCAAACCACCTTCATCAATTAAACATGAAACAAACTTGAAAGAAGCCCCAACTAGAATTTGATCACCTGATAGCCACCTTACCCTTTCTTGATGATCCTACTTAGAGGTCATTATCGAGGGGTGAACCAACTCAGCTCTCTAGTTGAGTAAAAACTTTGGAAATTATTATATATTGGCTAAGCACCTGACACCCTTATCATTGTAGTGTGTGGAGTGAGGGGGTAGGCCCCAATACCAAGCCATGTATTGATTCCCAATATATATTACTTTTGAGTGCCCAAACAACCTGAAAGCATCTATAGATCTCCTCTCTAGTGCCTATTTTACAAGCCAAACTTCTATCACACAAAATATTGAAATCTTAAGGCATAATCCAAAAGAGAGACTAAAAAGAAACTTTAGGACTAAACATGATTTTTAGAGTGTGATTTTTTCTCCTTGATCATTTCTTATCTTCTCTATATTTGAGTGGTGAGATTGTTTATACATTCTCTCTCCCTTAATTTCGATGGTTATAACTCACCAAAAGTGAAAGAATATAGCATAACAAAACCCATCACGAAACCAATTGACCTCTTTTACCTCCTCACCTATGTATTATGTCATTAAACTAGTAGAGTCTCCTCAACCTTCAAGAAGTTATCCATTCCCTTAGGAAGTTCCCCAAGGAGATATGGACTTTTCCACCTTCCTAGATAATAACCTTGTGTCCCTACATCATTACCTTAACACTATGCCTCATCGTACCCCTAATTTAGTTTTATATATGGACCCAACTTATGGCATGCCTTCCCACCTTATGGGAAACACTTATATTTCCATAGTCACTACCCAACCATTGAATACTCAAGCCTCTTCATCCACAAATAATCCCTTTGATACCAATATATAAAACCAACCTACCCAACATACAAACACCTGTATACCTTCCATCCCTAGCAATGACTCCTCCACCTTAGGAATAACCCAACAATTAGCCACCTATACTCCCCTCACCATAGGAGTACCTACTACTTGAATTTTCAACCTTCCTTTGGCTACCTCTAATCCACTAACCATTACCCCAATTCAAAATATTATGGTTCCTATACCTTATACCTTACCCATAGTTAGCACAAACTTCACTACCCTTCTTTTGATCACCAACCTAACCACCGCTCCTACCCAATAGGTGCCCATTGCACCAAACCTAAGTTACATCCATAAAAGACAAGGGCATGTACTTTTACCTATCACCAAACCACCCACATCCACATACCCTTACACATATTCCACCCAACTACTGATCTCTACATACAAGTATGTGGAAACTCCCCAACCTCCTACCAATTATATGTATGTCACCCAACCACCACAATAGTATGCACATTACAACCTTTTAAGTGCACAACCCCAAGAAGAACTTATGAAGATGCTCATGGATAAGATGAATACCTTAGATTCATCCATTTCTATATCTCATAATATCTTATCATATGATCAGATCTATAATGAACCCATTCACCTATCTATCCCTATATGACCCTATCTACCTCAGTGTGAAATTCTCAAGTTTTCCAAGTTTCAAATTAAGGAACATCCCTAATAGAACCTTAGGGAATTTAGGTTATCATGTTATTTTATTGCTATAATGATGCCTTCTTTTTCCACACTTTTCTTATATCTTTGTCAGGACTAACATTAGATTGGTATAGTGCCTTAACCAAGCATTCCCTCTTCTCCTTCACCCACTTGGCTCATACTTTCTTAGATCACTTTCTGATAAATATCTCCAAGAATTTTTCCATCACTAACCTCTAATATATTTATTAATTTAATGATGAATCCATTTCTAATTTTGTAGCTCATTGGGGGATCCTAATCAACCAACTTTCATTTTCCTTATCCCAACCCAAATTGATCAAACTATTTGCTTAGGTATGTGACAAGCACATCTCTTCCACATTTCATGTTCAAATATTTAAAACCTTGATGAGGATTTTACCATGGCATGTAAGATATAAAATAGATACATCAATGAAGGAAATCTAAAACTAAAAAACATGAACTCTACCTATAAAACCAATGAGGCTTCCTCTTCCAAATTGAGTAACCAAACCAACACTAGGACCAAAATCAAGGGAACTATGAATGAATTTGTCCTAAATCCACTTATACATCATCTATCAACCAACTAAATTCCTTTATTTCTTCAAAATAAAACACAAATAACCAAAATTAGAATAACCAGAAGAAATTCACCCTACTAAGAGAATATTATGCTTCAATCCTAGAGAAGTTATTGAATACCAACATCATACAACTTCCTCCTATAAAAATACCTTAATAATTTAAATATTCTCATCCTTCACTTATTTGGTATAATGATAATGATCTATGCACTTTCCATAAAGTAGTATGACATGGCATTCATAGGTGAAACACCTTTAAGAGAATTGTCCAATCTCTCATTGACAAGGGGGAGCTTGTGTTGGATAACCACAACGCACCAGAAAACAAGGCCTTTGACATCTTTAGGAAAACTTTACCTAATAATAATCCAACAAAAAATGAGAAAAATAAGGTTAAATATTCTCATGATGCCCATATTATCAATATGGTTGTTGACACACTCATTATTAAAGAACCTACTACCTAATCTACCCATTTTTTGCCCTTTCCACCTATTGAGCTAGTAGAGTTACCTTCTCCTCCTTTAAAGACCCAAACTAAAGAATCACACCTTTCTCTCCTCCAATTATTGAGGTAGTGGAACTATCAACCCCTCCTTCTACTGACATACTAGAACAATCACTCATTTTACCTCTGCCCTCAGCTACCAAGTAATTTACTACCCCTTTGGAGATCATTCCCAAAGAGGAAGCCCCCATGTATATACCTTCCATAGGGGAGTCACCCATTAAAACCTTTCATCCTTTGATTAAGGAAAAGGATAAGGTTACCATCTCTTTATCTCAACCTATGGGCTTATCTTTCAAATCCACTATCTAGGGGACAAAACTAGTAAATAAGCCATTCTCTAGGTTAGTGAAAAAATTATAATTTGTCTTCAACCCTAACATAGATCAAGACACCTTTTGGAATAAATCATGGATACCTTATATCACCAAGTAGGAACCTCCAACCACACCTTTGGCAGACCAACCCACCCCTTCCATTATCCAAACCCTTATTTTACCAACCAAACTGATAAAAACTTCTACCAATCCAATAATTCCTCAACCATCCAAGACACCTAAACCTCAAGCAATAAAATCACCTTCTCCAACCAAACTGACCAAACCAACCAAAAACCTTGGCACTTTCCTTACACAGAGCTTAATCACCCATCTGTGAAAGTGGAGCTTGCCTCACTAAACCCAACAACTAAGCACAAAACCAAATCAACTAAGGAAGTAAAGCTAGTAAAAGACCAAAGGAGTAAACTCCTACCTCATTCCACCTTACCCTCTATCTTGGGGCCTAATCCCTCTACTCTGAGTAGGAAGCTAGTTTTCCCAACTAAGGCCTAACTACCTCTATTAGCTACACCAACACACTTTCTTTATGACACACAAATCTTTATTGTGCCATAAAACACTAAAATACCTATCCTAAAACCTCTTACCTCCAACCTATCAACCTCTACCTCACCAAAACCAAAACCATCAACTAAGAAAGACACCTTAGCCAAACCTCCCACCACAAAACTCGCTCTTAAAAAGACTTCCACCTCACCAACCAAGATAAAAACCCCTAAACCCTTTTCACCTTTAATTGAGTTCTACTCTACCATTTTACAAAGGTTATTGCAAGCTTCTTGCTTGACCTTACCCCCTATCAAACCATTTGACCCTCTTGGTTAAAAACCCATCTGGTATAATGACCACCAAGTGTGATCTTATCATAGGACACCATGCCATGACATGGAGAACTACAGAGCTCTCCAAACCATTATCCATCAGATCTATGATGAGGATGATATATTATTGGAAGAACTTCCTATAGGCCTATTACCAATCCAAAAACCAACAAACACTACCCAACACCTACCTATTCATCCACTCTCACCTTAGAGTGATGAGGAACCAAACCCATCTCTTACCTCAATTCTTCTCTATATCCATACCATCTATATGGTCACACAAGCACAATAAAAGGATAAGGGGAAGGCCAACATGTCCATTCTATGGACATACCCATATTCTACCTCCCAACCAAACCCTATCCAAGCATCTTCATGCTTATCCAAACCTAAGGTATCTATCATAGTGCCCCCCCAATCCAACCCTTCTAAATCCATCAAGAGAGTGGTGCTCAAACAAATTCACCCCTAATGAATATGAACTTCTTTGAGTTGATTACTACTTCAGCTCATCATCACCAAATAATAATCAAGGAATTATAGTTGGTAGAGGTCTAACTTGAAGAACATCAACCTCTGGTAGCCTTTATTGGTGATCTCTACATTTATAGCCTTATCACCTTCAAATATTCTAAAATACATGATATCCATCTCGATGAGCCAAACCCCCTCTCTTTATTACTACTTACATCAACCAAACCCACATCGAATGGGTCATGATTGATGGGGGATCTACTACTAATATCATCTCCTCATACACCTATAACCAACTCAACCTAGTAAACAATTTCATGTCTAAAAATTTATCCATCCTTTGATCCTTTAACAACACCATGACAACTACCCTAGGAACTATTATCCTTCGTATCCATGTAGGACCTTATACACTCCCCAAACTCTTCTATGTAGTGGAAGGTGAATTCCAATACAATGTTTTGTTAGTGTGACCTTGGATTCACTCCATGGGTTACATCCCCTCTACCCTTTATCTATGCATTAAATTTGAGCATGAAGTCTAGGTCAACACCATACAAGCTAACCCAAGTCCCTTCTCAACATGCAACATGACTTACCAACCCAATGACATCTTCCTACCCCCATCTAGTACACCTTCCTTAACCAAAGACAAGACCTCCACTATGAAAGAGGAAGCCCTACCTCCTTCTACCAATGAGGCATTAACTAACTCATTATAGTCATATAAAATGAAAAATTGGATGACTTAGGCATGGCTAATGACACCCAACCCATAGGTCCTCCTTGCTCACATAACCCTTCTAAGATATTCTTTCACTAATTCTTAGTCATTCATAGCCTTCCAAACTTAGCTCTTTTAGACCCAAGTAGCCTTTTTATGCCTAGATCTATCCCCTTAGGTATCATTCCCTTAGGATAATAATTCCCAACTTAGACATGAGCATTGAAACCTAGGGTATCCTAATTTTGGCACTATTATCCAATTTTAAAATTGATCCTAACAATTAGATCCTTATTTTTTTCATTGTCAACCTAATACAAGTTCATTTAATCTATGATCATTGATTACCCTATAAAAATCCATTAAAATTCCATTTAGAGGGGCTGTTACTCATTTTACAAGAATGAAGCAAGAATAAAAGTAAGTACACTCAAGCACTCTTCCTTATTCTTTGCATACATCCTTCCAAGAGCATCTCAAGCCTATTCAAACACTCATACTTGTTATTAGTCATCCAAAATGCATATATTTTTGCATCTACTTGCATACATCACACATAATTTCACTAATTACTTTAATGGGAGAACTATATTAGCTTGATCCCTCTTCAGAGTATTGGTATGTAGGAAACATGCCCACACTTTGGGTGTGAAGTGAGTCCAACATATCCTTTACATACTAACCCCTTCTCTCTCTTTCCCAAGTTTCTATTTGAGTTCAAGCACAAATATCTCCTAAGGGTTTTGAAGACTAAATTAGACACAAAATTAGCTCTATAGGCTTCTAGGCCTCAAATTTTCATAGACAGGGAAATACAAACTTGCTAAACAGAACCCAAAAAGCTTTCATCCTCAAGACAATAGTGTTATAATATGTATACAATGCTAGATAATAGGGTTTCAACTTTTGGCACTCCTATCCAACCCAAAAATGATGTTTAGGAACCTATTCTAGCCTATTTTTTAGTCCTGCTTCTCCATCATGAGGCCCTATGTCAATCCAAATCAACCAAAATAAGCTAAGGTCTATCTTCTCTCACTTTTTAATATATTTAGAAAAGGTAAAAAACTATTTATTTACACAAATTAGTGGGTTAATTAAAGCATATTATTCACTGATTTACATTGCTCAAACCCATTTGTTATTTAGGAATTAAACACATAATTTCTTGAAATAATAAAACATTTGGTGAACATGACTTCAAATTTTCACATAAAAAACCTTGAAACCCTAGGGATAATTATTTCTAATTTTTTTGAATAATTTATTTATTTTTCATAAATTTTAAAAAATAAATCTACCAATTCATTGTAAAAATATCATATATTTTGTTCAAACCCTAGTTTGCACATACTAGGTCCTTCTTGCATACAAACACATTTCAAACACTAGGAAAAATACATTGCTAATTTTAGAAATATTTTTTTATTTTACCTAAATTTTTAAAGAAAAATTCTACAAATTTATCTAAATTTTTCAAATTATTACATTAATTTTGAAAAAAAATCATTCAAAACCCTCGTTGCATCAACTAAAATCCTAGTTATTTTTTAGTACTTTTCAAATCATGTTTTGAAAATTTAGTTACATATCAAACTCATAAAATCAATTTCCACATAAAAAATTTAATAGTATTTTGCACAAAGTAGTTCTTAAAAATCCTTAGTTACATATACTAGCACCTACTTGATTTTGAGGTATCACCTTACATATTTGGTAGCTTAGTATCCTTTTTATGCAAATTCCAATTCACTATTTTTTTGGACTTTACATTTCTTATATTTAGTACTTTCCCTTTCTAGTACATTACCTATTAAAAAATATTGCAAAACATTTAAAAACATTTCAAATTGTTTTCCTATTTTACCAATAGCTCAATATACTAGTTTTGATGAGATTGATAAAAGATAACTTCAAGAACTCTTAGCCAAACATCTAAATATGTAAGATGGATGCTTAGAATTTTATAAGAAGAGTAGTAAAAAGTAACCAATTGGAAATATTCTCAAACCAGAGAGCATCTAGTTGTAAATAACACTACAGGGGCAACTATGTCTCAACCACCCCTATAACAACCTAACCTTCTTCTATGCCACTAACTATAGCTAGTACATCCCTATCTCCTGATGTGGCATCCCTTATGCAAAATATATATCTCTTCAATCTAAGGTGAAACATATTGAGCAAGGTACCACTAGACCTACACATGCATTTTTTCTTTACTGCATACACCATTGGCATGTCACATTACATCTACACCCTTACCACAAGGTTTTATTCAACCCAAGATCACTGTATATGATGGTCAGGGTGATCTAGAGATAGATTTGAGAGATTTTCACATAGCATGTCTAGATTATGTACCCTAATGACTAGATACTTACCAAATTATTTCCATGAAACCTAAAGGATTATGCTTTACAATTGTCTTATACTCTATTAAATCAGTTGGTCATAACTTTCAAACCTTTAACAGACATGTTCCTAGCACATTTTAGTATCAACAATGGTGACAAGGTTTCATATGCTTAGATTGTATAGAAAAAACAAAGGTCAAATGAGCCCCTCATGGATTATGTTCTTACATACAACACTATTTTAGCTAAATTAATTAGCCCCATAGTTGATCAAGATATACAAGACATCTTCAAACAAAGCTTTCTACCAGCATTACATGAATATACTATGTGAAAAAGATTCTCTTGCTTCACCTAATTGTGCCATATACTCAAGGGAAGAAAAATTAAGCTAATTTTATTAGGCAAACTTAAGTATTCAAGTATCTTAAACACAACCAACATGAGTAACAACAAATTCCCATACAAGGTCAAAATTAGTGATAACAAGAATTAGAATCAACTAATAGTCAATATGACTTTAGAGCCCCCTCAACCTATGGTTTTATTTGCACCTCCTCTTCATGCATTTACTAATCTACCAATTTCTCCAACTAGGGTTTTATAGTAGTTATTAGAATCTAACATCATCACTCTCCATCCTATTCAAGAAGTAGATCCAATAAAGCCTCTTCCATAGGGGTATGATCAACATGCATTTTGCAATTTTCATAGGGCACCAGGCCACACCATAAATAGATACATCAATTTGTAACATAAGATACAAGACTTTATAGATGATAATATACATGATCTAGGAACTTCATTTAACCTTACAAAGACAAATCCAACATAAGATAAAGTTTTGAAAATTTTTTTAGATCCATTTCCACATCACTCAAAATAAGAGAAAGAGGACACATCAGGTGTTCATCATACATACTATACACATCCTCCAATAGCTACATACCAGACATCTTTAATTGAGGGACATCCTTTGAGAGGTATGATAGGTGTGTATGAGTCTACAGTTCTAGCCAAGCCTTCGATATCTTTTTCAAATTAGGATATTATGGAGGATAATGTAGGCTATAATGAAATTTAGCACATATTCATAATTAGCTTATTCATAGTGTACTCATTGACAATGATTCTTATTTTAACATGTTCACCTTCACACTACTTCAAGATTTGTGTTATTCAGAGTAGGATATCACTCTGACAAACACAATTATCAGTGGTTTCAATCAACATATTCAAAGTTCATTAGGTGAGATAGTACTTCTAATATAGGTTTGTCCTACATCTATGGCCACCCCATTCACTATAGTTCCCAGTGCAGGAGTTTTTAAAATACTACTTGGTCAATCATAGATTCAAAAACTTAGGGTAGTAACATCTATAGTTTATAGATGCATGAAGTTCATTAAAACTAACCAGATTATCATAGTCAATAGAGTTCTTTATGAATCACCACTCCCCACTTCAGAGCCATCTACTAGCTTATAGTCACCAACTCTAGTTCTTCCATTAGTTTTATTTCTCCTCTAGTTTCAATATATCTTCAGCCATAGTTGTGACATATGTCCCTAGTATAGAGGGTTCATACACCCCCATAGTTTTAGGATTATAGACAATTTCCAAAAATAGTATTCATACCTAGAGTAGTTACATTTAGGTCTCATACAAATACACAAAGAGCACCTATTCAGAGATACCCTTCTACTTTTAGATGTATCCCTAAGATCCCTATAGTTTCATCTACTTATTATAGTTATAGAGGGACCCCACATTTAGTTTCCACTTTAGAGATTTTAGAGTAGTTACAATGTACATATCTTTTAGATTTTCAATCCCAGACATACACTCGTGCCTCATGATCATGCACTATCTAGTTGTTTGATACAAGACACCATGATAGGGATTGTCATTTGAGATTCATCGATTACTATCGTGTCTTCCCAATTTTTCATGTACATAGCTTATATCAAAACATAAAAACATTCAAACCATATCAAAAATACCAAAAATAGTAGGACTTAAATTTGTTATTTCATGCTATTATATGTCAATTTTCTACATTACCATGCTTCACTTGATCTTCTTTGAGTGTGTGCAATGAGATATAGCTACTTGATTGCTTCATTCTACCCATTGAGGGGGCACTCTTACTTCTACATTTGAGATATACATTGATATGAATACCCACTGGGGGCATCTTCTACATGACTACACCATCTAGGTCATGTCATTCCCACACTACACAAATTGGGTTATCATGTTGATGTACGTTACTTTATAGCTTACACAAAATATTATATCGACATTTCACTAGTATCTAACACTTATGTATCTCTTAGAATATACCTAGTCTTGTACTACACATGTTTTACATACTTTCACATTTTTATTTGATTAGTTACATTTGCTTGTATCTTTCCAGTTATTACATGATTTCTTTGCTTTCTTAGAGTATCTTATGTGATTGTAATTTATAGTGCATGTTTGACTCTTGCTTATGCCTTAGGACATTTGCCAATGTCCTTTGCTTCTATTCATGTGTATTATTTAGGAAATTTGCCAAAGTCCTTTTTCTTGTATTCTTCTATGTGCTTGTGGCCCTTGTGCCAACTTTAATTGTTTCATTTTTATGTATATGTGGCATTTGAACATGCCTTCCATGTTTGTTTTCTAATTTGAGTGACATGTACCCATGTCCCTTGTTTATGTGGCCCCTTGGCCATATTTGTATGCTTTTTATTTCTTGCTTGTTACTTGATTTCTTATTTTCTTTTCAATGTGTGTAATTCCATGATCTATATCATGCATTTCCCTTACTTCCTTGGATGTCATGATGGACATCATGCTCCATCCCTCCAACTAACAACTAATAACTAACAATTAATATGTAACATTTCTAGTTTAGTACTTTGAACATGCTTTCACATTGGTATATCTATCTAGGCATACCCCTATTGATCTAATAATATATCAATACAAACATTGATATATCTTAAAACATATTCTAGAATATCAAATGCTATATCATATATCTATATGACTTAACATACTTACAAGATTATTTTATTCCGAGGGTAGTCATTCTAGGTTCATCATTTCTACCCTTAGAAGAAGGGGCATCAAATAAGGGTTTTGTCATAGAGACCAAAACTCTTAATAATTGAAACAATAACATTTAGACCACTCAGTATAGAATCTAGAGGCCAAAACAATCAAAATAGATCAAAAAAATAGTGATAATCCCATATCAGTAGTTAATTTTCACACTAAACAAAAGCATTATAAATGGAAAATAGTGCCAAACACAAAGGTTTCTACATTTTGGTTCTTCCATTTATGCAAAAAACACTCAAGTTTTCTATAAATGGGCAAAAATTTAAGTTAAGGGATAATTTTTTCACTTCTAGATCAGTCAAATTCAATAATTTTAGTACCATTTTCTTAGATATAGGGGTTATCATACACAACATGATGGTTCTCACTTCTAGTTTATATTAGTAAAATGGCATAACTTTTAGATCAAAATCCATGCTCTAGACATCAATGATTGGGGGAAATGTGTGCATCACATTGATCTTATTTTTTTTCTAATTTTAGTTTATTCTAGGCATTCTCAATAGTTACATGCCTTAATCCATCAACAGGTGGTTTAACATCCTTTTTTATTTGAAATTTCATACAAGTTTAAATTTCCAAGTACCTATGTTCTTGAGGTGGATTTCATATAATCCTAGTACATCATTTTTAGAGTGGCTTTCATACAAGTCTAACCTCCATCTTTTTTAATGACCAAGAATGGCCTAGTTTCCAACATACATTCAGGCTATCCATGCAACATTCTTAGATTTGCAACACATTCATGGGATCCATGATCCATTTAATATAACATATATTATATACTAATATAATTTCATAGCTTTACTTCATATGGCAATGATGGAGCCAAAGGGCTAGCCTTTTTATTCTTGAGCCACCTATTCAAAGGGATTGGACACATAGTCTAGACATCAATTAACACATGCATAATTTGTTAACTTCACTTAGTTGGAAATAATGGATCTAAAGGGCTAGACTTTTCATTCTTTAACCACTTTATGGAGAATTGATCACTTAGCTCCATTAATGATTTAATCTTGATTCAACACATACCCAAAACAATCCAACATCACAATAGGTTTTGTATTGGTTCACCTACCTAGTGAGGTGTATTCATTCATTTCTCTTCCTCTTACTCATCTTTTATATGTTATTATTTTTGATATAGTGTATCTACTAAGAATTTCTCTACTTTATGTTTTCATTTACATATTCACACTTCACAGCATGCTCTCTCTATGCACATCTAACATCACATAACTTTATGAGCTTCTCCCTCATAGGTAAGTTTAGGTATGCTTTTAACTTTCATTTATCCTAGTATTCATCTTTACTACATCACTATAATAAAATGGGGGGAAATGTAGTCATATAAAATGTGAAATTGGATTACTTAGGCATGGTTAATGACACCCAATCCATAGGTCCTCCTTCTTGCTCACACAACCCTTCTATGTTATTCTTTCACTAATTCCCAATCATCTATATCCTTCCAAACCTATCTCTTTCAGACCTAGGTAGACCTTTTATGCCTAGATCTATCCCCTTAGGTCTCATACCCTTAGGATAATAGTTACCAAACTAGATAGGAGCACTTACACCTAGGATGTTCTAATTTTGGCATTGTTTTTTATGTTCAAAATTATTCCTAATAGTCAGATTCTTTTGGACCCTTATCTTTTTCCTTGTTATCCTGATAGAAGTTCATTTAACCCACATTAATTAATTACCCTATAAAAATCCATTCAAAGTCAATTTAGAGGTGTTGTCACTCATTTTATAGGAAATAAGTAAGAATACAATCAAGTACCCTCAAGCACTCTTCCTAATTCTTTGCATAAATCCTTCTAAGAGAATTTAAATCCTATTCAATCACTCATACCATTCCCTAGTCATCCAAAGTACATACATTTTTGCATCTAGTTGCATACATCACACATAATTGCACTAAGAACTTCAATGGGAGAGACACACTATCTTGATTCCTCTTTAGAGTATTGGTATGTAGGCAACATGCCCACACATAAGGTGTGAAGTGCATCCAGTGTATCCTTTACAGACTAACCCCTTATCTCTTTCCCAAGTTTCCATTCAAGTTCAAGCACAAAGAGTTATTAAGGGTCTTGAAGACTAAATCAGACACACAATGAGCTCTATATGCTTCTAGGCCTAAAAAATTCACATATAAAGTAACACATACCTACCAAATAGAACCCAAAAATCTTTAAACCTTAGGGGAATAACATCAAAATATGAGTACAACATCAAACAATAGGGTTTCCACTTTTGGTGCTCCTATCTAACCTAGAAACAAAGTTCAAGAACCTATTCTCACCTATTTTCTAGTCTTATTCCTCCAACATTGAGCCCTATCTTAGTTTGGATCAACCATAATAAACTAATTTATATTCTCTCTCACTCCTTAATATATTTAGGAAAGGTAAAAATATTATCTATTTACACAAATTAGTAGGTTAATTAAAGCATATTATTCACTAATTTACCTTACTTAAACCCATTTAATATTTAGGAATTAAAAACATAATTTATTGAAACAATAAAATAGTCATCCATCCCCTTCAATAAGATCCCTACCTCACACCACTTAGAATCTACAATCCAACGTCTTTCACTGGGGGAATATTATCTCCTCCCTTGACACTTTCCCTACTCACCAAGAGTATAGGAAACTTGACCACCAACCCAGCTATGACCCCAATGTTAGAGCCATTTTTTCCTTTAAACCTTCACATTATCAAACCCATTTCATCTATGGGGGACTTTAAAAACCACTTGGTGCTTCTACTACCTCTTCTTTACCTCAACCATTCACTTATAGCTTCTCCTATCTAAACAACCTGAGTTTTGCCAAAACATACCTCCAAGGTGTACATGGAAAGGATTTGGTCTTGGGCGATATGAGTATGGCCCACATGAGTTAATATCCATTGAGACCAAAAATCATCATGAGAAACATGGCCTTGGTTTCATTATACCCACTAAGAAGTAAACCAAACCACCTATCATCACCATTATCAAGGAAAACACCCCTTCCTCACCAACCTCTCCTCCACCTACATGTGAGGATGATGAAACCAACCCACATACCTTTTTTTCATCAACATGATTATTATAGGACTCTTAACTTATCAAAAGGAGGGGGTAACTGTAACCATCCCTTTGATCCATCTTGAGATGATAGGAGATGACTCTCTTACAATTAATATTTTTCAATGTTAGGATAATGATTCCATTCTCACCTACCTTGGTGCCCTAGATTATTCAATCCATAAATCCCTTCATCCTAAGACTTTGACCATATTAAATTAATCCATGATAGATATCAACTTGGGCACTCTAAATAACCCCTTATTATCAAAATTATCTAATCATTAAATGTTAAGGAACTTTGAAACTTCCTCTCTTTCTTCCAAAACTACATCATAGCATTTTCCTTGTCTTATAATGACATTCCTATATTTGAATTTACCATTTCCTCCCATAGCAGAGTCACCCACCATGATGCCAAGCTCGTCAAGAAAAAACTTTGATGCATGCACCTCACATAGCCATTCTTATTAAAGAAGAACTTAAACATATTCTATTTATAAATTTAATTCAATCCATTGACTATCCCAAATGGGTATCTAATGTCATTCTTATCGCCAAATACATAGGGGAACTATTCATTTATGTGGACTTTTATAACCTCAACCTCACTTACCCCAAAGATAAATTTCCCCTACTGAGCATTAACCAGCTAGTTGATCTTACAATTAGCCTAGAGATGTTATCTCTTATAGATTGATTTTTGGGTTAGAATGAGATACTAATTTCCCTTGAAGATCATCAAAAGACTATCTTTACCACCCCATGCATAACCATCTACTATAAAGTAATGCCTTTTGGATTAAAGAATGCTGGTGCAACCTACCAATGTGGCATGACTTATATTTTCCATGACCTTATCTAAAAGATTATAGAGGACTATGTAGATGACCTTCTTGGAAAAAAAATCCTAAAAGGATCATTTATCCATTCTCAATATCATATTTGAGAGACTTATCCATTACCATGTCTGCATAAACCCTAAGAAGTGCATTTTTTAGGTCTTATCAAGAAATCTCCTTGGTTTTATTGTCTCCATGAAGGTAATAAAATTCAATCCTACCAAGATAAAATAAATCCTTGACATGCTTCCTCCAATCAACCTCAATCAACTCAATAGTTTTTAGGGGAAACTTCAATCCATTCATTTCTTTATCTCCTATCTCTCAGATTGATGACAACCCTTCCACCACTGTCTAAAGAAAGATGCATCTTTCAAGTGGAATAAAAATTATCAAAAGGCCTTTGATTTAATCAAAAATTACCTTTTATCTCCACCTATCCTCACCCCTCCCAAGGATTACCAACCTTTCTACATTTATATCTCTAGCACTAACCACTACCTAGTGTAATGCTTGCTCATCAAGATGAAAAACATAGAGAGCAAGTTGTCTACTACATTAGTCACATGTTTTTAGAGTATGAGACTAAGTATACCCACAACAAAAAAATATAATTATCTTTAGTATTAATGGCCACCAAACTTTTCCACTACCTTCTTAACCACAAAACTTATGTCATAACCAATATCAACCAGCTCAAGTATATACACTCCAAGCCATACCAAAACTAGCATATGTCCAAGTGGCTCATGCTTTAGAAAAGTTTGACCTTGAGTTCCTTCAAAAAAATTAAACTAAAGGGCAAGTAATTTCTGACCAAGTGGCCAAAGCACCATTAGCAGACAATCAACCACCTTCATTATTCCTGAATGAGTCCATTGTAACCCTCTCTCAAGTAGACTACACCTATCAAGTCACCATGTTATTTGATGGATCAAAATGTTAGAAAGATGGGGGAGCTTGTATCATCCTTATTTACTTTGATGGTGAACCTCTCCCTTTGTCTTTCAATCTTTATTTTGAATGTACCAATAATATGGTTGAGTATAAAGCCCTAGTTATAGGCCATTAAACTACCTTATCCCTAGGAGTCAAAATAATAAAAATCTTTGGTGACTCCCAATCAAAGTTCAATCAAATAAAAGTCTCTTACTAGTGTAAGAATTATGTTGTATAATATTATAAACAACTAGATAAAGAACTCCTAACGTCATTTGAACACTATCGCATCCAATCAACCATGGAATATATCAATAAGTTCACCAACACCATGAATTCCATTGCCTCTCAGATCCCATCTACACCCTCTAAATATAACATATATATCATTATCCATAGACTTACCTATCCTTCCTATGTCAAAATATATTCTCCCACCATTTTCAATGTGGAGGAGACCTAACCTGACTTTTGATATCAACAAACCTTTAACTACCACTACCTTACCTTATTTCCTTTTATCATCTCTAAGAATACTTGAAGAGTGTTTATCCAAAGTACCTCACATTATACCATTATGAAAGGAATTATTTAAAAACTTAGTTCTGATGGTCTCCTCTTTATTTCCTACATAGTCATGAAGCCTCTCACACTATCAAGGAAACACGTGATGAGATCTATGGGGGACACTTTAGTGGCCTCACTATAGATAAATGCATCCTTTATCTTAGCTATTACTGGCCTACCCTTAACCAAGACTACTATGATAATGTGAAAAGGTGTGTTAAGTGTCACCAATATGCCAATCTGCATCATGCACCTATCTATAGTCTTTATGTATCCCTTGATTTCTAGCCCTTTTCACAATAGATTCTAGACCTTATTGGTGAAATTAATCCCCATTCTTCATAGAGACATTATTATATCATCAATGCAATCAAGTATTTTACTAAATGGGTAGAGGTTGTCCCTCTAATCTCAACCAAAGCATAAAATATTATTGACCTTATCAATCATCACATTATCTACCACTTTAATGTTCCTCACAAGATTGTCACTGATAATGGTAAATATTTTATAAATAATCAAGTATAGGGTCTTTTTGATGAATTCAACATTAGTTAAGATTTTCCTTACCCTATCACCCTCAAGTGAATGGATAGGTATAGGCCTCTGACAAAAATCTTAACATGCTCACTAAAATGGTTAATGAATCTGGTCAGGATTAGCATTTGCATATCCCCTTTGCCTTATGGGCATATCGTACTAGAATTTGAACTCCTATGGGTACTACCCCTTTCTATATTTTTTTGGAGTAGAGGTCATCGTACCTCTCAAAGTCCAAATACCTTCTCTTCACATATATTTACAAGATCTCATTATAGAGGATGATTATCATCAACACCACTTATCCCAACTTGAGCTACTTGATGAGTGTCACTTAGAATTACTTACCCATCTTCATGTATATTAGGAACACATAAATCATGCCTATAAAAAACACCTTAGAGTGTGATAATTCAACATCATCGACATCATCTTAAAGGAAAATCAACATGTCACTAATATAGATAAAGAAAAGTGGGGAATGTTTTATTTCAATTGGATTGGACCATATATCATTACCCACAAGTATGGATCATGAGATTAATGGTTTTCCTCTCTTGAAGGAAACCTATAACTCAAGCCCCTCAATGATTTGCATCTACATCCATTATTTTTTTATATAAAGATCAAGTTCACCTTATGTATTAACTTAAGCTCATCCTTTACTTTCAACCACATCCATCTCCCTATTTTAGGGGTAACCAATTAAAACTAAATAATTTGATTATCCTTCATAATAATAGCCTAATCTTTAACAATGGGTACGATGGCTCTACCCGTGGCATGATTCTCATGGTAAATTTTACCCCTCTATTAGGATGGATTCCCATGATCATTGTCAACTAAACCTCTTTACACCTACTCAAACTCCTTGTAATTTTAGTTTTTCCTTCATAAAGGTGAACCCTTAAGCCTATATAAACAATTTTATGTTGAGAAAAAATCAAACAATCAAAAATAAAAATCCCTACCAATAGAAATCATGGGTCTTTCATAGCATATGCAGATTGCTCCATTGAAGGACAGTTGCTGAAAACATATTTTAAATTGTTAAACATATGGTGGATTGTTCCCTTGAAGAATTTCTATCAAAATCATTAAATAAATAATAAAAAATTAGGCCACTCCCTTGAATTATGGTTGAGTAAAGCATTTGCCAAAGGGTATAGCAATGTCATGGAAGCTTCTCACATCGATCAACTTCCCATATACAACAACAAAGAAAAAGACCCATTATAAAAATCATAAGAAAATCAAAATAATTTTTAAAGCTAGAATTAGCTCTCACATATAAAATTAAGGTAGAAGCCACAATCAATTTTTACAAGTAGACTTCCCACATTGATCAGTATACACTTTGTATGACATAGACTTATTTTTACTAGCTCTTTAAAAACTTATAGAAGAGGCATGCTAGTCTCACAAGAACATTCCATTTTCATCTGTCTCCCCTTTATACATTATATGCAAAGGATTTTAATCTCACTTGACATTATGTGAGCATGACACATTTTTAACTACCTAATGAATGCTAATGCAAAGAATTCAAAGGGCTTATGTTCATTAAGCCAATCCAAATTCAGTTCTGTATTAGTCCTTACCATAGAAGAAGCATCATTCCCCCTTCCTTTCTTGTTGTGACAAGTTGTTATTTTCATTACAAAATTTGTCTATTGATAATATTATTTTGTCTCCTACCTAGTGTTATTAGTTGACTTACCTCATGTTTTTTACCATAAAATAAATTAAAAATAAGCATATGCACATGTGTCATAATCAAATGCATAACCATAATCATAAACAAAACAATCATAATAACATCATAACACCCATAAATAATAAATCAATCAACCATTTTTTCACTACATGTCTAAATCTAAATAATGAATCATATACTCCTTATAATTTATCATGTCATAAAGCATATTTATAAATAAAATCCATCTCATGCCTAGATAGGTGAATCTCCATCAGTCTCTAGCACCCATAACATAAGCATAGTCCATAAACAATATAAAGATCACATCATAAGCATTAATATCAAGGCAAGTCACAGACCATGAGCATGAACAATAAACAAAGAACATATATAAATCATGAGTCAAATACCCTCATAATATATATCCATGTCTCTCTCTCTCTCAAAATTTACATCTCACTACTTTATCTTGCATGCCAAAATCAAAATGATATATAACATAATATACTGTGTCATAAACTATGTCCTATCTATGTCCCAAGGACACCACTATCTCTTGGAACACCACTCAATCCTAGTGCTTGCCACCCTAAAATACTTTATTATACCCTATATTTATCTATTTATCCACATATAGATGTTACCCACTGACTTGGTGTCACCACATTGGCACCACCTGCCAAACTCGCTTTGTAATAACCCCATCGAAGCTCTGCTTGGTAATGAGTGAAGACTATAGCCTCATAATATAATAAATCCTAAATGGTGGCTATATACCTTTGAATATGAATAATCCCTATAGGACCTATTGGTGTCACTACTACTCCTTTGGCCTATCTCAGAGTATCTTGCTCTTAGGTGACCTAGGCTACTGTAGCTCTAGTGTAGTTCCTCTCACCTATTAGAGTGGCTATCTAACCCTATAGTATAACCACCTACCCTTGTAGTGCTTCTAGATATGCCTATGCCATGTCTATCACCAATTATATCTATGCATTACGTCTAGCCCCCTATACCTATGCCCTCTCACCCCCTCTCTTGGTTGGGTCCACATCCATCAGTCTCCTACCACCATCACCATCACCAAAATATATAGCCACATATATAGAATATACCATGCCATGTATCCATCTAAAAATCTATCATCATATATCTATGGCTTGGTGGTCAACTCCTTGTGATCAAGAAAAGTTGACACTGTATGTGGCTCAAGCAATAAAATCTTTGAGGCCTCATGCTTGTATCTAGGAAATGTGCTTCGAATATACTAAACCAAACCAAAATATCTATGTACCCTATCAAAGGGGATAATTTCCACCTCCTATTCCCACCCACTGAGTATCCATCTCTAAATATATAGAGCTAAGGTCTACCTTCTATAGCTAGGCCATAATAAAAAACTAGACATAGGTTCTCTAGATAATACCACCGATCACCAATGCACCTAGTGTACCCATGAACCAATATACATCATATACACCTCCCCCTATACTTGATGTAATGAAGTCACATCTCCAATACATAAGTCTAATTAGGATATCAATCTATGCATATCCCATCCAAATAACCCCACTAGCCTCAACACTTAGATGTGATCATAGGCCCAGTAGTGTAGAACCAAACTAACACTAATGCCATACCTCTTATAGGCCTTGAACCCCCATAGCTCCCTATATATTAGTACCAAGAGAATAGGTACCCAACTGAATATAGTATGCCCCAATAACAACTCAATTGGAACCCCTAGCAACAATTATGGGAACCAGCCACTTCTCAAGTAAAAAAGGGCAATGTAGCACACTAGCATCATCATCATCAATATTCTCTCATCCCTTGCCCTATAATAGAGTATATAGTAACTGAATCCCCCAATATGCCATCTAAAATAGTCCTAGTCATCTCCATATAAAATCTCTAGTAGACTATCTTGTTCCTCCCATTCTATGTGGCATATTAGCTAACCTCATAGGGAAAACCATGTAATCTATTTCACATCTTCTAGTAAGATCATGAGCTTGCCAGTGGGTAGCAAGAATGTGTTCATGGTTAGATATAATATCTCAATTAGGTTCATAATCATGGATTCATCACAAGGTACATGTTGATATTTCTACATTGCTCTTAGGCCCACCTCCTCTATATGAGCCTAATATATTAGGGTCATCGATTGGTGAAACTTGACAAAGATACATGGTACCTAATCATGCATCTAAATATGTTCTTTTACTTATACATTTGATTAGCACACATACTTAGTTAACCCATCTTACCCATTTAACTAGTGCCTACACTACCATCTTACCTTATCTATAAATCATAGCACCTATAGGGTCACCCTACACCAAACAATTAACATATTATATGCCTCAGTGACTTATAACAAAATCAAATGCTAATTTATACACTAGGTGACCATCAATGGTCATGGTGACTATCAACGATCAGATGTCTAGCTCTTTCAAGATGTCAACCATCGATGATTAGCCTTGACTATTGATGGTCACTATGGGTGTTCTACGATTGGAACACCCCTAGACCTAACCTACCTAAAAACCACCCAAGAAACCCTAATCTCTTCTAAATTATAGATTAATACATATACCTACCCTAATTAACCTACCCTACCCTATCAATTTCAAAATTTACCCACAAACTTAAACCTCCAACCCTAAAACCCTACCTAGGGTATAACTAGGTCAAATTGTGCCCACCAATCACCTACACTTTTAAATTAAATGTAAATTTCCAATTTATAACTACATCTAACAATTTTAGAGTGCCACCTACCTCATTTATTGATCATCATTGAGGAGTAAGCCATGACCCCACCCATCCTCTTACTCTCCTATGCTCACCTTGCGTCCTACCTTAGTTTCCTTGATCTACCCACCTATCACCTCTCAAACTATCACCATCAGTAGGACTTTCACCCAACTTCCCCAAATCCTAGAGCTCAAGGTCAATAAGTTATTATGAGTGAAATGACATTCAGTTTTTACTTTTACCCACTAGACTTTTAGGGTTTTCACCTTGACCATTGATGATTAGGGTGACTATCAATGACTACTCTTTGGCATTTAACTATTGATGGTCAGGTCTTCCTAATTTACCAAGTTGTCTCTTTGATCAATGTTTTTGGTACATAACCCATTAGCAACCCACCCATGGAGACTAACTTCTCTAACCACCCTGACCACCTCATCATCTCACCATTGGTCCACTTTAGCCCAACTAACATGTATTTTGTGATGACTTTTACTTGGTCCTTTAGCCACAGAGACAACATTTCCATGTTGACTACCTTTTTCACTTATGCCACCTAACACCAACTAGACCCACTTGTGTCTTCTCAAGAGCACTTCCTACCTCAGATACTAGCGATACTTGACAATTTTATGTTTTCACTAGGATTACTTCCTATCTTAGATACCCATGAAAACATAGACATCATTAAAGAGACTTACATTTATGAGTGTACCCATCTACCATACCTAAATGTGCTTACATGGTCCACTTATCACTTATCCTCCTGACACCTACCCTTTATTTTTACTATGGTAACCTAGTCTATGCATAATCTCAACTGTCACTCTTTTTATTGCATTTTATGTGCTTATTTTCACTTCATTACCTAACCTATCACCAACCCTCATGGCATTCACCAGTCATCATAAAACTCCACCTTATCAAAATTGCACCCAATTTTGTTTTACCTCATCGACTCCTATTTTGAAGCGGGACACCTCCTCCCATACTCGAGGCAACCAAGACCTTTGACCATTAATCTATTTTTATTTTATATATTTTTCATTCAAAGATTTATAACAAAAAGGGAATAGTAGTTCTAAAGACTAGTGGAATCCAAATAACAAAGAACAAAGGCGAGCACATAAAACTAACATTGAACAAAATAATATAGATCAACAATAATCAATTTATATTAGAGATCAGAAATACAAAGTCGAGTGTTGATATTTCTTTGTGAAAGAGAAGAACAACATTCATAGAAAAGGTGACATATAAAAAGGGCTTGCATTTAAATTACTGATACTACCATTAATCATCTTCATAAATAGTGTAAAGGAGAGTACATTCCAACTACTTTCTCCCTATAAAACACAATACGTTCCAAAACCACAATGGGTTGCAGTCTAGAGGAATTATTTATTCCCAAAAACAAATTTGAACCATACCTAAATGTGGTTACATGGTCCACTTGTCACTTATCCTCCTAGCACCTACCCTTTATTTTTACTATGGTAACCTAGTCTATGCATAATATCAACTGTCACTCTTTTTATTGCACTTTATGTGCTTATTTTCACTTCATTGCGTAACCTATCACCAACCCTCATGGAATTCACCAATCATCATCAAACTCCACCTTATCAAACTTGCACCCAATTTTATTTTACCTCATTGACTCTTAATTTGAGGTAGGACACCTCCTCCCATACTTGAGGCAACCAAGACCTTTGACCATTAATCTATTTTTGTTTTATATATTTTTCATTCAAAGATTTATAACAAAAAGGGGAATAATATAGACAATAAAAATCTACACATGATGATTCCAAATGTTGAAATTACCTTGGACCACCTTAGGACCAATCTGACCCTTCAACCCCTAACTAAGCCTAACCCAAGTCAGTATTGACCAGCTAACTTAACTTACCCTTTTACCCATTCTTTTCCCTCATCCTTGACCATTCATAGTTAGGATGATCATCCATGGTCACCTTGACTATCGATGGTTACGGTTCACCATCCAAAAATCCAACATGCAAACTATCCACCTTACTTTTCTAAAATTAGATAATCTATATCCACGTACAAGCCATTACATGGATGATTTATAGTTAGAAGTCCCAATTAATGTCTTGTTACAATTATCCTTCCTTTCCTAT
This sequence comes from Torreya grandis, assembly GCA_037957365.1. Taxonomy (NCBI): domain Eukaryota; kingdom Viridiplantae; phylum Streptophyta; class Pinopsida; order Cupressales; family Taxaceae; genus Torreya; species Torreya grandis. Next base: position 1,083,729 of record JARHVA010004762.1, on the reverse strand, counting down.
AAGAAGAGAGGAATATGGAGGTGAAATTCATCTACAATTATTATCAAGAGATTATGCATGTAGAGTTTCTTTTTTTGTAGTATAATCATCAATAGTGATCTCGTGATCCAACACTCATGTCAAATATCCAACTTGCCACCATTACTCTAACAAAGCATTAAGTATCATTCTTCTGTTAGAATCATGCTAGAATCCACCAATAGGCTAACCACCTCAATCAATCACCCTATCATATTTTTGAAAGCTACGTATTTGTTTTCATATATTCATTTACTTTATTTCTATTTCATACTCAAACTAGCACCAAACCATCTCTTAGAATCTAAATTTGTGATCCTATTAACTAACTATTTACCAATCTAGACCTATACACAGTAACCACCAATGGTTGTCTCAACCACTAATGGTCTATCCAACCACTGATGGTCACCTTAACCATCGATAGTCACATCAACCACTGATGGTCACTATGGTAGGAAACAACAAGTTATTTTCAACATCTTTCCCCAAACCAAATCTAGTTTTTTGTGTTCTTGCCTATTCACATACCCCTTCCTAATTTTTTAAAAGAGATCCAAGCCATTTAGCATTAGTGTTGACTTGTTTATCATTATATTAATCATTTCAGGTCTATTTCTTGTATTTATTTTTATCACCTTATGATTATTGATGAAATTAATTTATATTTTGTTTATAAACTTAATTATTTAAAATGTGTGGATTGACATCCCTCAAAGTAGCTCTTACTTTTGGGATCTAGCTAACACTAGGCAATCCACTCAGGTATCTATCTAACCAACCATTTACTTTAGTTATATCTTATTTATAGGTAATCCTCCCAAGCCAAAGAGGAGTTATTCATAATATTCTAATTCAATGCATGCATAATCAAACAAGTTTTTCAACCATACATGTATTTAGTTTCTTCTTCTTCCTCTCTAGAAATGTAAGCTAAAATTTACTGAAACATGTACATCAAATTTTATCAGCCTATGAAATTTGGAGTACCCATTCAAATTTTCTTTAAAATCATGTAAAAAGAGGGAAATTTTGAAAAGAGAGTGTTATCAAAGACTTAATAATTTTTCAATTCATTGGAATCTAGATTCTAGATTCTGAGATTGTCGAGTAGTCATCAAAACCTAATGATTACAATGTAATCATTGGAACATGATGGATGAAATTTAGATATAAAATATTGATGAATTAAATGTATCCATTATAACTAAATTAATATAATACAACTATTAGACCTCAATGGGTACAATGTAACCATTGAATCTTGATAGATGTGACATAGTCATCTTACCCTACCTCAACCCTCATTAATAAGGGATAATTCATATGTGTGTGGGGGTATATTCAACCCTCAATATTTAATTAACTCTTATTTATCACTTATCATCATTAAAACATAGATTTTGATGCTATTCATTTGTATTTTCTCATGATTAGGGGTTTTCAATATTTCCTTGGCATTTGAAGGTTATTTTCCTCAAGGTTTCTTTGAGTTTATTAATGATGGGTTCACCTAAGGTTTGGATCTATTTTAGAGGATTTTTATTGTAGGTTGTTCATTTTATTCCACTTGTTTCTTCACTCTCTTATTTATGGTGTTGATATCTCCTACCTTGTATCCAAGATCTAACTATTCATCAGGGTTTTCCTATTAAATGATAGTCCTTTCTTTTTCCTACATTAGAGTTTCCTCTCCTCTCTACATCAAGGTTTTATAAGTGAACCATATTCCCAAAACCCTAAAATTTTATTTGTTCATCCTTCCTAAATTATATTTTATATACCTTTTTGTAGCCCCAAAACTTTGATGCCAAAATCACCCAATTACATCATAGTCTTAAAACCCTGACACTGAAACTATCTAACTTCACTACAATCCCTTGCTTCCACCTCCCCTCCCTCTACCTATCTTTTTTTCCATTTTATTTTTCTCACTCACACATTTCTTCCATATTCCCCACTCTCACATACACCTATCAAGTAACATATATTTGGAACAACTAAGAAGAAAGGAAAATAAAAGTCTATAATAATGACAAGCCAATTCCAAGGGGTTGCTCCACTTTATAATATTGATTCTAACATAAAAAAAATCATTGACATGGATTTGGGTCATATTTACATAGAGGAATTATGGAAGAGGATAAATGCTTCTTTCAAAAAAGATTAGATGCAAAGTATTTATGACAATGGTCTTCTTCAAGATGTTATGTTTCCAACATCTATGTAATTTCAAGAGTTTTGCATGACCATGGAAAGTTATTATTATAGAGATACAAGAGGATTTAATAATACCAGAGAATGGGTCATCTTTTGACTTGGTCCCAAATACATTTAATAAATGTTGGATATTAAAAATCATGATGTATTTATATAAATCACTTGAGAGATAACGTAATTGTCTCATAAAGAAAATAAATATTATCATATCAGGTCCTTGAATAAGAATTAGCTTGTTAAATATAAATCCTTAGTGGCCAGGGTTCTTAAGGTGATTGTATGATAGGAGTTTAAGATTGAAATTAATGACATTATCACTCTCTAAAATAGAGTGGTAGGAAATTACACAACATGGTATTAAAATGAGTGGATGTTTCAATATATCTAAATAATTCATACTAATAAGTAGTATATCAACTAGGCTAAGTTAATCAATGATTTGATCCCAAAGCAACCATGAGAGGTGACTACTTATCTTGAATTATACATGATGTCTTACATTTTTTATTTGGTTACATGAATAAAATTATATAGTAGGTTGATCATAGTGGGCTTAATGTCTACCTATTTTATACATGAGTATTACCCTGGTTGATGTTGAAAGAGAGTGCCAAACATTTCCATAGAGTCAATGATGCTTTTATTCATTTCATTATTCAAATTTTCAAGTCAAGGCCTTATAATAAACATTTGTGAATTGTCACTACCATAAATATTTATAGATGGGGTGGATGGTTTATATAGTTTCCCACCTTCTCCTACATCATGGTTTATGGGTGTGAGTTTTCACCATAGATGCTTCCAAATTTTGTTGATTGCAAATGGGTAGTCATGGAACTAGTGCAATAACTGATGTAGATGCACAAGTTTTTATTTTCAAAGAATAAGTCTATTAGGATCCACTTCCCTATGACTATTAGTTGGTACACTTATGTCACATTACATAAATCTAAAACTATTGAATTAGATATGGATTACATCTTGCTTCAACCATTTCATACTCACCCCTAATTTGATATAATAGGAATGTTTTAGGGAATTTTTAGCATTTCATTTAAAGATGCTCCCTACTATGAATATTTTTAGGTATATTGTGATGATGAAAGAGAAGTTAGACTCCTTGATTATACTTGTTTCAAACTAAAAAAAGTGATTACATATAATATTATGGATATCCTTAAATATTTGTATATTAAAGATGATGGAAAAGTGGTAAATGAAAATTAATTTTCACAGGGCATCAATAAAACACCTCTCCATAGGGTTTAGTAGAGTCAAGTGGAGATAACATATTTCAAGATCTAGACTCAAGGATTCTTTAGAAAAATTATTGGCCATTTTAGGCCAACATACCAATATTTTACCCAAATGGATCAGGTTGCTAATGGATGAGTAGAGGAACAAATATTCTAGATGGAATGAGTGGAGAAAATAGATCATGTAACTTACAAATCTTTTGAAACACTTTAAGTTCATTTAAAGTGTACTTTGTCCAAATTTAGGAAAATAGGTCTCCATGGTGGTCATAACATTTAGGAGTATGAGTTAGGTTTTACACAAGCCCTAGGAGCTCATTCGAGCCTTATAAATTCATGCCAAAAATTCAAGCATAAGCCTAAGTGTTGGGCCCATTTTTGTTCAAATATGTGGGCTACACCAACATATCAAACCTGGATGTAGAGTGACCCTTGGATCATTTACACCTCCTTTTTTACATTTTGGCGCCTATTGGAGGGGTCCTTGTGGATCCCATGCTGGTAGGTGGGTAGTTGTATAGTGCCAAACTTATTTAAAGATATCCCTATTAGGACTTATATGAGGTGGCTCAAGATGCATAGATTTTGGAAGAGTGGGGCAGGTAGGAAAGTGATCCTAAGTCATAGATCAATATATAGTGTGCACCCATCCTACTTGGATAGTGTAGTGGAACCAATAGACTGGTGATATCCCATCACTTGGTGTGAACTCAATCGACCTAGAAGAAAGTAGCCATTCACTTATAAAAGAAGACTCACCTTTTTTGAGAAAAGGGGGGACAAAAAGATAGAAAAGCTTTGGTAAAATAGAGAGCCAACTATAGTAGTTTCATTTTGAATATTATTTATAGAAGCTTGAATGTATAGCCTAAGCTCACATGTGAGCCTTTGGGCATGAGTAGAGTTAGGGAGAACATATACTCTATTTATTTTAATGAACTCTATTGATTAAATTAATGAAGATAACCATTAGGGAAATGAAATGTTAAGTTATTATTTTATAATCTATGGTATGTATTGCTCATGAGTTAGTTTCATTTAAGTTTTACTTAATTAGTTCTGTAGTATAATGGAATGGAGGTTTAACCTAGTTGCTAATGGCATCCTTATGCCATTACTGACCCCAAAAAACATATAAGTACAATACATTTTGAGCCAAAATACTCTAAGGCTCCAAGATAGGCACCTAGATCACCACCATGAGGATGAACCACTTACACCTTAGGACTTGTGCCAGTAAGGAGGTTTATGCCTATTAAACTACCTCCTTGAAGGACTCAGTACTAGAAGGCTAGCTAACTCTTCTAGAAATGGCTTAGGTCCCTTGAAATTTTAGTTGAACCATTTTATGACTATCCCAACATAGGCTAGGTCCATTCGCTATTGTGCTTTAGGTGTGCACACTAGGTTCATGCCTAGTGTGAAATTATTTACAACATCATAACATAGTTAAATGTTATGTGCCAGACCTTTATACCTTTATGTTTAGCTTCCCCACGTTTCAAACCAACTTGGTGTGATAGCTAAGTGAATGACCAAGCACAAAAACTAGTTTGGTAAACTTTTATACAATATTTTGGTTCCATTTTTGGGACCTATATTGAATTTTGTTGCTAAAATGGTACAACATAAGCAATGCTTCAACTATCACTCAAAAAGATCAAGTGATAGTTAGAGAAAGTTGAAGATAATTTTACATAGAACCATCCTACATGTGAAGGATAAAAGCCATGGAAATGGGTAAAAACAATAAATAAGATGGATTAACACTACAATAAATAATATTTTGGTGGATTATAGTATAAAATCTATAATAATGGAAGGCTAAAGTCCTTACACATATTAGAAAGCATAGAAGGTGAGAAGGGGAATTGTAGGTAAGGTGAAATGTAAGAGGAACAACAACTTGACACCTAAGAGCTTTGGAGGTTGAACTATGGTAAGTGAAGGTGTAGGTTAATGGAGGATATAGAACCTAGAAATTTTGAGAGGACCCATAGTGAGTAGGAAGGGTATGGGGAAGGATATCTTGATTTATAATAGAATGAAGATGAGAAAGAAAAATCAAGATATTGAACTCAGTAGTTGGGTGCAAGATGGAGGGAGTTCCTATAAGAAATGGTACTTGAGAACACATTATAAGCACTTACCTCCTTTGAACCAAAAATGCAAGCTCATGTGCTAGATCCCCCATTTGAAGTTAAAATAATAGTAACTTAACCCATTATCAATCTAGAGTTTGGTAAGATTCAATATTTAAATCAATAATTTATGATTGAGCAAGTAGTTCCCTATGAGGAGCTAAGTAACAATATAACAAATCTAGTAATTGAAAATCTAAGAATTGTGAACTCAAGCATAATCATTACCATGAAAAAATGTTAGTTGTACCATCTAGCCAATAGCCTATAAGAAGTGGCATAGTGTTAAAAGTGAGTGGTACTATTATGACAAGTTCAACCATGTAACTAAAAACATCAAGATCAACACCCCTACCTATAATTGGAGTCATTAGAGGGCTACTTCTAACACAAATACAAGGCCAAGCTCTTTAGAACATAACACCAATCCCTTAATAAGTCTACTATGAGATGGCCATACACCTACCTGAGTATCAAATAATTGAAAATTCCATAGATCATGTGATAAAATGTGAATTATAATGGTGCACATGGGGTATCATTTAGCTTGAACACAAGGTAACACAATTCATGACCACTTTACTAGATCATGCCTATACATGATATCAAAAGTTTGATCTAAACTAGGCCATGGTTGACTATGATGTGATAAAGGAAACCTTTTTGAAAGAGTTTTATATCCCTAAGTTTGAGTATAAAAGCATCATAAAACTCAAATAAATTAGCCAAGGGTTCTCTAAAATCATGTGCATGTATGATGCATAATTTAAAACTTTACTCTCTAAAATTCCATATGACATTCGTCCTACCTAGCACATGTAATGGTTTGTTGGCATCTTGTTGGTGCCTTTTAGATTTTTGTTGTCCATGAATACTTTCACATAACTCCATGAAGCACTTGAAGCCATGCTTCAAGCTAAGGTGGTAGGCAATGCTGATTCCAAAGTCAATCCATTCATGGAAGCATATATTACATCAATGGCCTCTCAATTATAAAAATTGACCATTGGGTAGGCACATGATACTCATATTGGGTTATGATTTTATGACTATGAGATAGAGGGGAATAAAAATAATAACTACTTGTGTAAAAATGTTTGTGCACTACTTCTCAATTGTGAAGTTTGTCATGGAGCACATGACTCCTGAAACTACCCTCTATTATAGTGTGTTGGAAATGTAAACACCACCATTTAATATACAATGTGTGATTCTTATACAGACTCAATAAAGGACTGTAGGGTCATCAATGAGATGCACTAGAATATGGAAAGGCACAAGGTAGGTAATGATGTCAAGTGGCAACTAGGCAGGTCCAGGAAATGAAGGATATGGCCAAAATAACATGGTTTATGAGAACCAAAGAGGCATGCATAGAAGAGGAGGTGGACATGGTGGAGGAAGATTCATACCATGATCAAGTTATAAATATAGGTCAACTTCACACTACCAGCATTATTTTTCCATGTACCCAATGTATGAGTATTGTCGAGGGCCATATGTAGTTGTGGAATGCCCTAAGTTGTATAAAAAGTTAACTCAAGGTTAGCCTAACATAGATATAGGTTCCATGATGATTAGGTGCAAGTTAAAGGGGGATAAATGGGCCCCTAATCCCTAGTAAAATTGTAAGGTGCCACCCAAGGTATATTCCATGACAAGAAGTGGGTTCACCACTCAATTAGCCACTATACCAAACTAAGATCTATGCTTAGAGTATGGCAAATCAAGCCACACCAAACATGTAACTTGATTGGATCCAAAAGGTACACCATACCTTGACCCTGTACGCTAAAAGGACATCATGCAACAAGCCATGAACATGATACAAGACTTGTAGGGTGAAATTTAGGTGGCCAAAGATTTAAAGGTAAGGTCTACCACTTCATGCAAGAATCAAGATCACCAAGAAGCTAAAGTCAAAGAGTTAAACAAGATCCTTCACCTCCTATAGAATGAATGGATGTTTCCACTATTGAAGGACTTGCTTTGAAATCATGTAGGAGAAGAACCAATATAAGATGTTGCATCTCAAGTAATAGAATTTATACCAATGAATATGGAGTGGGCACATGAGTTTAGGAATACTCATAATGCTAAGTATGAACATGAATTGTTGATATATGCCACCATCAGTGTATGGTTGTTCTATGAATTATTTGTGTATATGGGTACTGAGGTCAATATCCTAACCAAAAATGCCTAGGAAAAGATGGGATGACCACCATTGAGGCCTTCACCTCATATTTTTTTCATGGCTAAAAAAACTCACATGAAACCTATAGGGATATTGAAGGGCACCATTATATATATCATGGGAATTGATTTCCATGCAAACTTTGAGGTCATCGAGTTAACAAAAAAGGAAAACTACCCAAAACTTTTGGGAAGGCCATGGTGTTATGCCAACAATGTAGACATGCATTTCAAGAAGCATTATATGACTTTCAAAAATGACAAGGAGAGGGTGGTGATCCCCCTTTAAAATGATCGAGGCCTCCCTACATAGAGTGTTTTGATCTTGAGGGTGATATCAACCACATCTATAACATCATGGCACATGACATTGAGAAGGTTAATCCTACTGACTAAAACATACTCACATGGGAAGATAGACAATTAGATTCTGATACAACTAATGTAGCATGCAAATGTTGGGATGAAGAGGCCTATGAGGTCACTTGGTGAAGGTGTCACCTAGTGTGTATAACCACACCAAGATCACTTAGGAAAATAATGGTAAGGATTGATCAACTCCAAAAGAAGTGTGTCCACCATACCAAAAAGATGGGAAAGAAAGTATTTTGGCTTAGTAAGAGGAAGCTTACAGCACTTCCGAATTATGAGGGAAGCCAACCTATCAAGAAGTATGTCCAATACATTGAAGTCTACATCCCAAAGGAAATTGATCAAATGGGTACACTAGTGTACACTCTGAAGAGCACTAACACCCACTAGTGGGAAATACAAAGACCTAGCTTGAAAACCTAGTGGGACATGAAGGCATAAATATGCATCAGGGTTAGCAAGAGTAATGAATATATGGACATACATACTTATGCTAGTAATTTTGACCCAATTATAGATGTTCATTTATGAAAGTAAATGTGTTCTATCTATGACAAGAATGCACCATGAGGCCTATGGGTGCACACCTTTTATAAGACATTGAAGACATGGGAGTAAGCATGGTACATTTTAATTGAGATGTGCCACAAGATAATAAATTAGGAGGCACTTAAGGAGAATTTTTTACATACATTATCCTTCTCTTCCCAGAGTATTGAGCTATTATAACTATTACAAGTCATCCACAGAGCTATGTTTGAGGACATAACTATCTTAAAAGAGTGATTAAAGGAGATGTTAGGGGAGAAAGTAATATCACTCCCCACATTCTTTGAGGAGATGATGATCCATAGTGAATCTAGTGAAGAGGATGATTAGGCATAGAAGGAACACAATTAGAAGGATCTAGTAGGTAGACAAAATCTCATGCACCTCATGGATGATATCTCCCTAGATGATGGAGACCCAACACATATTTTGGTTGAGACAATAGAGGGGATGAACCAAGTTGAATATTCCCATCAAGACAAAAATTAACCCCACCATGCACCACTTAAGACCACCAAAGTAGACATCAGTGTATAAGGTAAGCCAAAGATCACCATTATAGGTGCTTATTAATCTAAATTAGAATTGGTGTGAATTTTTGACCTCTTGAAGGAATTCTAGGACCTCTTCCTGCACAATTATAAGGATATGAATGGAACCCACCCTTCACATGGAAAAATGAGCATCAATATAGTGGATGATGCAAGGCTAGTCAATAATCACCCATATTAGATGAACCCCAATATATTTGCCAAGGTATAGGCAAATATTAATGTAATGTTGGCTACTAGTGTTATCATATCGATGTAAGAATTTGAGTGGGTAAGTCTCATGTTCATCAATATCAAGAAAGATGGGTACATATGGATTTATGTCAATTATAGGATACTAAATGCCACCTATGTCAATGATCCATTCTCGACCCCATTCACTAACAAAGTCTTAGATGGAGTCATAGGTTTTGAAATCTACACTCTCACTAAAGGATTCTTAGGTTACCATTAGGTGCAAGTTGAAGAGGAGGATAATCCCAAGACAAACTTTACAATTGAATGGGGTTATTTCACATATAATGTGATGCCCTTTAGACTCAATAATGTACCATTCATGTTCTCTAGGGTAGTGATCATTATTTTTAATGACTTTATCCATAAGTTCCTTTAAGTATACCTTGATGACTAGATAGTGTATGGTCTTGTAAGAGACCATTATGACAATCTACACCTCATGTTTTAAAGATGTAAATAGCTTTATATCTCTCTAAATATAAATAGTTACATCTTTACAACTTCATTTGTGACATTACTCAAGCACATCATCTTCAAGGATAGATTACTTGTTGATCCAACATAAATATCCATAATAATCTAACTCTAGAACCCTTTAATGTGAAAATATGTGTGTGCCTTTCTAGGCCATTGTAGATACTACAAAAAGTTCATTCAGGGATATGCAAGGATCATAACACCTCTGGAGGAGATCTTGTGAAAATATGGCCCATTTTACTAGGGTGAGCCACAAGAGGAAGCTTTTGAGACACTAAAGTCAAAGCTGGCCAGTGTATCAGTTTTGTAATTTCCTAACTGGATGACCCATTTTCACATCCATGTTGATGCTTAAGGCTAGACCATTGGTACCATAGTGGTGTAACAAGGTGAAGGCAAAATGGACCACCCCATCTCCTTTACAAGTATAAAATTGATGTGGCTGAGCAAAACTACACAACTACCATGTGCAAGGTACTAAAAATGGTCTATGCCTTATAAAAATCTAGATAATATCTACTAGTAACCCCATTTATATTCTTCATAGATCACAAGGCATTTAAGTATCTCATGAACAAGCTTGTCTTATATGGGTGTATATTTAGATGGGTTATTCATTTTCAATAATTCTAATTTTATTTTATGGTTAAACCTGGGAAGCATAACTTAGGGCCAAACCATTTATCCCACATCAACTTTGGTGATGCAGTAGTGCCAATTGATGATTATATGTTAGATATGCAGCTATATAAGGTTTATCATATTCTTAAATACCTAATGAATATTGCTACTTTCCTAACATTAAGGTTGATGCCACACACCATGCCCACCAAAGAGAAGAAACAACTTGTTGTTTGTGCTACCCGCTTCTAGCTCATTGAAGGGGAGCTCTATAAACTAAGTAAGGATGAAGTCCTTCACCATTGTGTTTTGGAACATGAAAGGGACTCCATATTCTAAGAGGTGCATGAAGGAATTGCAAGAGGCCATTACACTAGAAATGAAATGATATGTAAGGTATTGTAGTTAGGCTTATGGTGTTTAGGCCTATTCTAAGATGCCAAGGAGTATGATAAGACATGTGATGTATGCTAGCACACTGGGAAGCCTAACCATTATGGTGATATGCCTCTCATCCCCATCCTCTCCTAAACACTATTTGAAAAATGGGCCATTGAATTTGTTGGACCAATCACTCTCATAGCATAGTGTATAGGTGCTAGATATACTTTGGTGGCCACTAACTATTTCACCAAGTGGGCCAAAGCTACACCAATCAAGAACTGTATAACCATGATAACTATGTGATTTATTTGGTAAAACATCATAAGCCAGTATGGGTGTTTTCTAAGTTTGACTAGTGATAGGTGCACTCACTTTATCAATGAGATGGTGAATATCTTCTTGATTGAATATAAGATGGTGCACCACAAAACCACCCCATATCATCCCCATGATAATGTCATGGCTGAAGATTTTAACAAAATCCTAGGAATGTGCCAGATATACAACATTGGTCATAAAGATTGGGATGATCATCTCTCTATTATCCTTTAGGCATATCACATGACCTACAAGCATTTGAATAAGGCCACACCATTCTAATTGGTGTTTGGCACTAAAGCAGTGTTGTCCATAGAATTCATAGTGCCCTCTTTATGTATTATATGAATTATCTACCTAGATGACTAAGAATCCCTAAGCACAAGGTTAGAAGATTTGGAGCACTTTGATGAGACACGTGCCCAAGTTAAGTGGAGCTAAAGATTGAAAAGGTGTGCTAAAATAAATGTCATGATAAGCACATCAAGCATAAGGAGTTGATCGAAGGAGCATTGATATTGCTCTATGACTCTAAGTACTTTAAGCACCCAATTAAGTTACAAATTTGGTGGATGGGACCCTACATCATACATCACATCTTAGAAATTAGTGCATGTAAGCTATGCACATTTTTTTACAAGATTATCCCTAGGCATTTCAATGGAAACAAATTAAAGCCATATCAATAGTAGGTTGGTGCTCACACCAAGGAAACTCTAACTTTTTCATCAATAGTCAGTTTGGCTAAGTTGACTAGAATAAATTTTGGCACAAGCCAAACCATATTTTCATTTGTTTTCCTTTATTTTTTAGTTTTTGGAGGAAACAAGTGGTGTAAGGCATCCACACAAACTCCTCTTGTCAACTCTTCATGCATAATTCTAATTGGGTGAGTCGAATACTTATGCCTAGATCCGTATGAGGCTAGACATCTAAGTAGTGGGTAGTGACACTGACTAAGAAAAAGTAAAAGCAATAGTTGAAACATATATATATAGACACGTAGTATATGGCACCTAAAGGTCCCAAGGACTAAACTACTTTGGCACTACACATTAGACACAACTACAATAAGGTTCATTAGTTGGTATAGTGATAAAAATCTCTAAGGAAAGAAAAGACATCCAATCTAGTTAGATGCAAGTTCATAAGTGAAGATGATCAAGTTAGTTGAGTGAAAGATAGGTAGTAACCATGCACTCTATAAGTGTGTAGGAGAATTAGAAGAGACAAAAAGTAATGAAGGGCTAGTGCAAGGAATTTGTATGGGGTAGGATAGGCCAAGGCAATATGATATATAAGAAATCAACCAAGATAGAGAAGCATGTTTAAAGAGGAGTGCAATTAGAAGAAGTGGAACCATATAGGATAATCATGTGCATGTGAGGTACTATGACCGAGTTTCCACAAAAAGTAGAAAGTCATGCCAATGATACATGTGTAGTATAAAAGACATCTAAAATAGCTAGCATCTACTTAGAATAGAGTGGGATGTGACCATTTGAACCATATGTAACTTCACTAGAAGAAAAAATGTTAGGAAAATTTAATAAGGTGGTGATGACATAAAATATATGCATTTACTACATATAAGACAATATATTTTTGAAGATTTAGGAGATTTTCATGTTCCCTAATAAATCAAGGCACCTATGCCATCACACTTGCATTAATGATGATGGTTGTTAAGAGATTAATATAAATTAATCAACAACAAACATGATTAAGTTACAAAGTTCATGCTAACTTAGATTGAGGAGTGAGTAGAGAAGGAGACTAGAGATTCAAATTAATAAAAAAACTCACCAAAAGTCAAAATTCGATAAACTCAAGACACCTAGAGTGAAAGGAAGCACATTGAGGAGTGTGCTCATAGTGAATCTGGTGTGTAAAGAGTGGGGATGATAGAAATTGGTGTAAAGAGTTGAGTAAAGTGTAACACTATCATTGGGTCACCATTAATGACTAATAAAGCTTGATGTTAAACTTGTAAGCTAAGATCCTATGACTATAGAAGTGCCACCCACCATTAGAGGCTTTGATAAGCAACACCTCCCAAGTGTCAATAATAATAGGTTAAAAATGGTTAAAAAGTGAAAGGCATTAGCCTCCATAGTGACACAACTAGAAACCAAGTGGGTCAAAATTATGGAAGAAGCAGTTACCAATAAGATAAGGGCACAAGTTATAGAGGTAATTAGTGTCATGGTGATGAAAACAGAGGCACTAACAAAGATGTCTTACCAACATATACAATTCCCACCAGAGGCATCAATGGGAGAACCATGGTTCTCTTTTGCACATGTGTAACAACTGAAGGAATACAAACATCAAATGTCAAGCCAATTTTAGGACTTGGTGCAAGATTAAATGTTGGATATGAGGAATAAGACCCCTAAATGTGATGTCCTCTTTGATATCTCAATCAAAGACAATTTAAAGGCCTTAGACACAACACAAATGTTTCAAAAATCTTAAGGAACTTATTTAGTTCCTTCTCTTATGCATCCATAAGGACCACATATATATTTTAGGATGGTGCATGAATATCTCATTGTAATTGATAATGAAAATCACTAGACTTATAGACACTGATAGAGACATCCACCAACTAATGGCTGATGATGAAGAGGTGGAACCCATTTCTAAGATCTTAAATTAATTCAAGGGGGGATACACTATCCCCATCAATAAATATAAGGACCCAGACATAAGGGTAATAGCATGCCTAGTGAGCTCGAAGTTATGCCTTGGTGGATAATGGCTAGACATGTCCAAAGCTTATCTTTACTTGGCCTACCATATGGCATAGGGAGCTTAGTTCAACATAGTGCAGTTCATTACCTAAGAACTAACCAAGAATGTGTTTGAATTCCACACCATGAAATGGACCTTAAAATGGGATTCCATCTTGGTCTTGATCATTATGGAGGAGATCAGTATCATTGATGGGAGTGAGGAAAATTTATGGGTGTTACCAAAACACCATGAGTCCCTCATGCAAAAATACAAAGATTAAACCTACCCTACCTCTTTTATCTCAAAATATAAAACTCACATGATGTGATCATATGATCAATACATTGAGGCCTTTGGACTAGAATGGTACATTCCCTAGGGGCTCCTTATGAGCATGTTCAGGATGACTACTTTTGTTTTAATTTAAAATTATTGCATCATCTAACTAGCACTAGAGGATGGGAATAAGTTAGGATGGTTGAATATTCCCTTCACCTTCTAATCCAAAAACTTCTAGGATGTGCTTCATTAGATATCGAATGTGTAAAGAATAGGCATCCCAATTAGGTAGTTAGATGTAGAGATTAAAAGGATGAATCATAAGTTCCCACACATATATGGGAGCATGACTAAAAATGAAGAGGATGCCTTAGATTAGATAGACATTGAAATAGTCTAAGAGGTTAGCATCATTAGAATCATCCATAGGCTCTACTATGCTATGAAGCCTAAGAAGAAGGATTCTAGTGCAAGGACTAGTACCAAGAAGAGAGGATACCCCCAATCCTAGTTAGAGATGAAGGAACCCCATGATCCCTGAGAGGAATTCCCCAAATGAGAAGAGGGGGGAAACCTTGAAAGAGTTTGTAGAACATCTAAAGCTGAAAATAACTTCAGAGGGGGAAGCATATACATTATAACCTTACCAAAATCACATACATTTAACCCCAAAAACCGCCTCTAGCGTAAGGTGGAAGAGTAAACAAAAGATCCCCTCTCCTACACCCAAAGTATTTGTATTCAAAGAAGAAGAGGAATATAGGGAAGGTGAGTGGGGGAGGAGCACTTATATTATACTAGAGGGTATGTATTCATCCTCAAGTGAATAGACCCCTTCCCCACTACCTTAGGTAGATCTAAAAAATCCTAGGCATAAGCTAAAAAGACTCAGCTCTTATGAGGATAATACCTAGAAAGCATATGAGATAAGAGAAAAAAAGGAGGAAATGGCCAAGGTAGGGGTGGATACAAAGGTGATTGAGATGGTAAAAGTAGAGGAGCAAAGGTGAGCAAAAGAGCATAAGGTACAATAACATAAATAAGAGAAGGGCAAGGAGACTAAAGAGGTAACTGACACCAGTGAACATATAGAAGAAGAAAGAGAACTTTAGTGAAGATGGAAAGGCATGGTCCTTGACCAAGGCTATATTGATGCAACACTAGCATTACACTAGAGGCATGAAGAAATGAAGGCCAAATGCATGACCTAGGTTAAAATTAATTGGCTATAGGATGAAGAGGTAATTGAAAGAGAAAACAGATGCATTACGTAAGCCATGAAAATAAAGACCAAAAAAGAATAGGCCTAGAGGGAAGAGAAGGTAGAAAAGACCAAGAAGAAAGAAAGAGAGGAGAAAGTGGCACAAGATGAAAGGGTGTAAATTCTTGATGAAAGGGAAAATAAGAAAGGTATCACTAGTGCAAAACCTAAGAGAGAAAGATTATCAGAGATGTTGCTTAGTGCCACCACTAAGATAATAGAGGAAGTTTCAAAAATGGCACACCCCACTTTTAAGGGGGCCACCAAAGGAAAGGAACGTGATACTAGCACCATAGAGCAACAAAAGGAGGAAGCAAGACCATAGTAGGAGAATATGGATGAAGGGGGAAACTCCATAGAAGAACCCCTTAAGAACAACATGATAATGGATCTAGCACCATATAAGAATAAAAGGTAGAACAAGATGAAGGGGAAAGAGAGAAGACATAGGGCCAACCACCATTGCAAGCAAAGAAGAAGATCTGGGTGATGACAAAGGATATGAGATCATGAATAGAGATATGGCACAAGAAATTTTTAAGGAGGATGATGACTTCTACATGATGGAGTGAATGCCTCCTAGATCTGTGATGACCCTCACATACTACCAAGTCTCATGGGTCTTAGACTACTACATGGATGAACCTAAGTTTGAGGTTCCTTAAAAGGCAATATGATGCACCAAGAATCATTAAAGAAGGGCATGACTATCATCTATTTAACCCCCATGATATGAACCCTTTGCACTCAATTAATGAACTTATTAAAATGGCCACCTAAATGGTATACAAGAACATCATTAATCATGTTTGCACCAATATCAAGAGAAATATTGTACAGGATATAGAGAAGGAACTTGAGGCAACCAAACTCAAGCTCAAATAACTAATAGAGTGCATAGAGGGGGTTGAGCCATCCTTCTTAGATAATATGGATACTTTTGGTATGAAGGAGTTTTATTACATCTACACACTCATAGAGTAGATGCCATCAAGGATGAAGCCAACACTAGGAAGAAAACTAGACCCTTGTGAGGCCTTGCTAGGGGAGTTAAACAAGAAAATGGAAATGGTCCAAGATATATTCACCAAGCTTGAAGAGGGTAGTAAGGAATTAGACAATATTTTTTAACTTTACCAATTAAGTATAAGACATCAACACATGCCTAAAAAGGATAAAGGAGGAAAAGGACACCTTATTCAAACACTCCTTCATGATGTCCAGGGTTGAGTGCATACAGATGATGACAAAGGTCAATTCCCTTTGTGATCAAATAAAGACTCAAGATCAGGATTTTGAGGCATTCTTCCATGACTTCCAAACAAAAGCTAGTGAGCAAGGGAAACTCTTGGATGGAGGAGTAAAGATGGAAAAGGAAAGGCTAAAAGCCTTTTATAAGGAGCTAGAAAGCATGGAAATGCCTAATTTAGAGGACATGAACATTTAATAGTATGGTTTCATTGATGAAATAATGGGAATCATCCAAGGCTTTGAGAATTTCAAAGAAGAATTGAGGTGGGTGTTCCCAAGTTTTATGCACCTAAGGTGCTTAAAGACTAGTCCAGGGTAGACTAGCAATTTTATATGGGGTAAATATTGGGTCCCCTTTTGTTCAAATATGTGGGCCATTCTAGCCTAGCAAATCTTGGTGTATAGACCCTTAGATTAGTTACACTTCCATTTTTACATTTTGGTACCAGTTGGAGGAGTCCCCATGAATCCCAAGCCAATTGGTAGGTAGTTGTACAACATAAAATTTATTTAAAGACATCCTTTTTAGGACTTAAATGAGGTAACTCAAGATTCATGAAATTTTAAAGAGTGGGTTATGTAGGAAAGTGACCCCAATTGATAGCTTATTATATGGCGTGCAACCATCCTACTTGGATAGTGTAGTGGAGCCAGTAGATTGGTGATAGCCCATCACTTGGTGTGCACCCAATCAACTTGGTAGAAGGCAATTTTTTTTTTTAAAGGAGGAGAAAAAGATAGAAAATCTCTAGTGAAATAGAGATCCCACCATAGTATTTTCCTTTTCCATATTAGTTATAGAAGCTCGAATGTATAGCCTAAGCTCACATGTGAGCCACTAGGCATGAGTAGAGTTAGGGATAACATATAATTTATTTATTTTAATTAACTCTATTGATTAAATTAATGAAGTGAACCATTGGGGAAATTAAATATTAAGTTCTTATTTTATAATCTATGGGATGTATTGCTCATGAGTAAATTTCATTTAAGTTTTACTCAAGTAGTTCTATATTATAATGGAATGGAGGTTCAACCTAGTCATTAATGGCATAATTATGCTATTAGAAACCCCATCCAACCTATAAGTACACTGAGTGTTGATCCAAAATAATCCAAGGCTTCAAGATAGGTGCCTAGAGCATGATCATGAAGATGAACCACTTACACCTTAGGATTGGTGCCAATAAGGAGTTTTATGCCTATTGAACTCCCTCCTTAAAATAATTAGAATTAGAAGGCCAAATAACTCATTAATAAATGGACTATGTCCCTTGAAACTTTAGCTATAACATGTTGTGACTAGCCCAATATGGGCTTGGTCCTTTCGCTATTGCACTTTAGGTGAGCACACTAGGTTCATGCCTAGTTTGAAATTGATGCTAGCACCATAACATAGTTAAATTTTGTGCACAAAACCTTTCTACCTTTATGTTTAGCTTCCCCAAATCTAAAACCAAGTTGGCTTGATAGCTAAGTGCATGACCAAGCACAAAAACTAGTAAGGTAAACTCTTATACAACACTAAGTGAGCCAGACCATCACCAGGATGTCACATAAGAATAAACATACCAATTCACTTATGTATTTTATAATTCTACTCATAAATCATGACTATTGTCTCCAAATCTTACACCCTAAAAGGGGGTGTTAAGTCCTCTTCTAGATTTAGGTAACATTGGAACACTTCCAGGCATGTGGGTATACCAATACTAGAAATGAACCTCTAAATTGAAAGGGCTAGCTCCTTGAATTTGTCTCTAAAAAACAATCTCTGTCTACACCAACTTGATTGAAAAGAAAAGGGTTAGAAACTATAGAAGGGAAACCTATCTTAAGAATGGTGATGCACCAAGATTTTCTTCCACATGAATTTCATATCTTATTACACAATAAAACACAAATAAAGACTCTTTTTCAAGTTCTAGAGATTATAACATGAATATTTCAATAAAGAGGTGGGATGGATCAAAAAATAGAAGGAAAATGAGATAAAAGTCACATTACACATTCAACAATAGTTAAAATTCTTAAATTAGTTCCATACACTTAAAGACACTCTAGATGACCTATTAGATCAAGAACTTTTCTCAAACATGAAGGACAAAGGAAAAAAGCATGAAACAATCACTTGTTTTCAATATATGTCACTTGCACACTCAGACAATGTTTAGAAATTGAAAGTGAAAAGGATTGTACTAATGCTTAAAGGTAGGATATCATTTTAGTAGGGCATCATCATACTCTATGTCGATGATTTTTACTAGCCAAGGGGTTGTATATATATAAGGAAAAAAGAGAGAGAGGAAAGCATTTAGCACCAAGGAGAGGAATCAATTTGTTTGAAGTCACCATCTTTAGTTGTAACCATCTTTACAAAGGATGTTTGCTTAGGTCATTTGGTTGATCCATGTCATCACAAGTTGTTACACATTTGGTCCTACTCTCTCAAAGATGTTTTTACAACATTTTATTCAACATAATAATGATAACATTTGTTGAGTCATGGCATTAAAATGGTTACTACAAGGGAGAACACATGTTTTAGATTTTCCTCTTTCATTCTATTTGGATTTATCCTTATTCTTTGATTGGTACTTAAGGAATGACTCAGATCTTGGTCGATCAATGGTGATATGGGATATCTTAATATTTTAATGGATGAAGGATAAATGCCCTTAGACCTATTGAATCCTCTTGTGTTGAACACCAATAGTTAGCTCATTGTCTTCAAGTTGACATTTATTTAACCATCATTTCACTTAGGCATTTCATTCAAGCATCCTATTTTAGGATTTTTGTTTATGGCTTGTTGAAAGTATTTTTATAGTCAAAAAGTCCACAATAATTCCTTTAGACTTCTTGCAAAGGTCACTTCCCTTTGGAATGATCGCTTCGAGCTTGGAAAGTGTCCCTTCAGAACATTTCTAAAGGGGCCTTTGAAGGGAAAGTGACCCTTTGGAAAAATTCTAAAGCACACTTTGGAGAGAGAAAGTGTCCCTTCTAAAAAGTTTCGAAGGGTAATTTGAAGGGAAAGTATCCCTTTGGAACTTTTTTGAATGGCACTTTGAAGAGAGAATGACCCTTAGAAAAAGTTTCGAAAGGCACTTTAGAATGAATGTGACCCTTCAGAAAGGTTCTGAAGGGCACTTTGGAAGGAAAGTGACCCTTTGGAAAAGTTTTGAAGGGCACTTTAGAAAGAGAGAGACCCTTTAGAAAAGTTTCTTCTTTCCAGAAAAGAGAAAGGGAGAGAATTATTTCAAACTTTTTGTCCAAGACAAAAAGTTTGAGACAAAAAAGTTGAAAGAATTCCTTTAGGAGAGACGAGGAGAGAATTCTTTCAAACATTTTTTCTAAGACAAGAAACCCATAAGAATTCAAACCTTGGGCAAAAGACTAAAAAGACACTGAAAAGGCCAAACAAAAGCTCTGAAGAAAAAAAATAAATTACCCTTCAAAAGAGTTCTAAAGGGTCAATTTTCTTCTAAAGTGCCCTTTATAACTTTTTTGAAGCATCACTTTCCTTCCAAAGTTCCCTTTATAAATTTTCCAAAGGGTCACTTTTCTTCAAAAGTGCCCTTTGAAACTTTTCTAAAGGGTCACTTTTCTTCCAAAGTGCCCTTTAGAACATTTTTGAAAGGTCACTCTCTCTTAAAAGTGCCCTTCAAAAAAGTTCTGAAGGGACACTTTCCCTTCAAAGTGCATTCAAAACTTTTTTTAAGGGTCACTTTCCCTTCAAAGTGCCCTTTGAAACTTTTTTGATGTGTCACTTTCCCTTCAAAGTGCCCTTTAGAAAAGTTTTGAAGGGACACTTTCCAAGCCCAAAGGGATCATTCCAAAGGGAAGTGACCTTTGCAAGAATTCCAAAGGAATTGTTGTGGACTTTTTGTCCACAAAAATCCTTTCGACAAGCTATAAACAAAAATATTGAAAGAGGATGCCCAAGTGAAATGATAGTTGAATAAATGTCAACTTGAAGATAGTGAGCTAATCATTGGTGTTCAACATAAGAGTATTTAAGTAGATCCAAGGGCCTACATACTTCATCCATAAAAATAGTAATACATCCCATATCACCATTGATCAACTAGGA
Source organism: Torreya grandis (assembly GCA_037957365.1). Lineage (NCBI taxonomy): Eukaryota > Viridiplantae > Streptophyta > Pinopsida > Cupressales > Taxaceae > Torreya > Torreya grandis. Next base: position 1,062,766 of record JARHVA010004762.1, on the reverse strand, counting down.
TTAGAATTGTTCCTTAAGGACTAATCAAAGAAGAAGGAAAAAGCTAAACAGAATGAAATAGACAAATCTGCAACAGGTGGACTCCCTTGTAACAACCATTTTGATGCCATGACTCAGTGAAGAAGATCTTTATTTTATTGATGAAAATGTTGGAAAAACATCTTTGAGAGAGTAGGACCAAATGTGTAACAACTTGTGATGACATGGATAAACTAAATGGCTTGAGCAAGCATCCTTTGCAAAGATAGTTACAGCTAAAGATAGTGACTTCAAACAAATTGATTCTTCTCATTAGCACTAAAGGATTTCCTCTCTCTCTTCCTTCTTGCTACATATATAGCCCATTATCTACTATAAATCATCCACATAGAGTAAGATTAACCCCTATTGAATTGATATCCTACCTTTAACCATTAGTACAATTCTTTTCCCTTTCAAGTTCTAAACATTATTTGAGTGTGTAAGTGACATATAATGACAATAAGTGATTGTTTCATGATTCTATCCTCTTTCCTTCATGTCTAAGCAAAGTTATTGATCTAATAGGTCATATATAGTGTGTCTAAGTTTATGGAAATACTATAATAATTTTAACTATTCTTGAATGTACAATGTTCAGTTTAGTTCATTCTCCTTCTATTTTTTCATGCAACTCACCTCTTTATTGAAATATTCATGTTATAATCTCTACAACTTGAAAAATATTCCTTAGATTTTAATATATTATGTAACAGGATATGACATTCATGTGGAAGAAAATCATGGTGCATCACAATTCTTAAGATAGGTTTCCTTTCTATAATTTCTAACTCTTTTCTTTTCGGTCAAGCTGTTGTGAAAAAAAATTGTTTTATAGAGACAAAGTCAAGGAGATAGACCTTTAAATCTAGAGGTATATTTCCATTATAGGTATACCCACATCCTTGGAATTGTTCAAATGTTTCCCAAATTTTAAAGAGGACTGAACACCCCCTTTTAGGGTATAAGATTTGGAGACAACAATTTTGGCATGTTGTCTCCAAATCTTGCACCCCTACAAGGGGGTGTTTAGTCCTCTTCCAAATTTTGGAAATGTTGGAACACTTTCAAGCATGTGGGTATACCTATAATGGATATTCACCTCTATATTTAAAGGGATATCTACTTGAATTTGTCTTTGCAAACCAATCTCTATTTACACCAGCTTGATTGAAAAGAAAAGGGTTAGAAATTGTAGAAAGTAAACCTATCTTAAGAATGGTGATGCACAAATATTTTTTTCCACATGAATGTCATATCCTATTTAAAAATACAATAAAATGTAAAGAATCTTTTTCAATTTCTATACATGTAAATATGAATATTTAAATAAAGAGGTGAGATGCATGAAAAAATAAGAGAATGAACTAAAAGGCACATTACACATTCAATAATAGTTAAAACTCTTACAGTAGTTCAATACACTTAGACACACTCTAGATGACCTATTAGATCAAGAAATTTTATCAAACATGAATGACAAAGGATAGAAGCATGAAATAATCACTTGTTTTCAATATATGTCACTTGCACACTCAGACAATGTTTAGAACTTGAAATGGAAAAGGAATATACTAATGCTTAAAGGTAGGATATCATTCAATAGGGATTCATCATACTCTATGTGTATTATTTTTAATATCCAAGGGGTTGTATATATAGCAATATGGAAGAGATAGAGGAAAGCCTTTGGCACCATGGAGAGGAATCAATTTATTTGAAGTCACCATCATCAACTGTAATTGTCTTTACAAAGGATGCTTGCTCAGGCTATTTGGTTGATCCATGTCATCACATTTTTTACACATTTGGTCCTTCTCTCTCAAAAATGATTTTCTAATGTTTATGTTAACATAATAAGGATATTCTTTGCTAAGTCATGGTATAAAAATAGTTGCTACAAGGGAGTCCACCTATTGTATATTTGTCTCTTTCATTCTATTTGGCTTTATGCTTTTTATTTGATTGGTCCTTAAAGAATGACTTGGATCCTGATCAATCAATGGTGTTATGGTCTCTATTAATATTTTGATAGATGAAGGACATAGGCCCTTGGATTCGTTTGAATCATCTTATGTTGAAAACTAATGGTTAGCTCACTATCTTCAAGTTGACATTTATTTAACTGTCATTTCACTTGGGCATTTCATTCAAGCATATTATTGGATACAAAAAGTTTGCAACAATTCATTTGAACTTTTTGCAAAGGTCACTTCCCTTTGGAACATTTCCGAATGGCAGTTTGAAGGGAAAGTGACCCTTCAAAAAATTTATGAATGGAACTTTTGAGAGAGAATATGTCCATAACATTTTCAAATGGAACTTTGAAGAGAGAATGACCCTTCATAAAAGTTTTGAAGGGCAGTTTGGAAGGAAAGTGACCCTTTAGAAAAGTTTTGAAGGGCATTTTGGAAGAAAAGTGACCCTTTGAAAAATTTCTAAAGGGCACTTTCGAAGGAAAGTGACCCTTTATAAAAGTTTTAAAATTCACTTTGGAAGCAAAGTGACCCTTTGAAAAAGATTCAAAGGGCACTTTGGAAGGAAAGTGACCCTTTGGAAAAAAATTTGAAGGGCACTTTGGAAGGAAAGTGACCCTTTGGAAAAGTTTTGAATGACACTTTGGAAAGAGAGCGAACCTTGAAAAAGTTCCAAAGGGAAATATTTAGGAAAAGACAAAGGGAGAGAATTATTTCAGACTTTTTATCTGAGACAAAAAGGTTGAAAGAATTCCTTCGAGGGAGATAAGGAGAGAATTCTTTCATAATTTTTTTCTGAGATAAAAAGTCTAAGACAAGAAACCTGAAAGAATTCAAACTTTGGGGAAAATACTAAAAATACACTAACAAGGCCAAACAAAATCTCCAAATAAAAGAAAACAAAACAACTGGTCTTTACAAGTGAGTTAAAATAGATATGTGAATGCTGAACTTAGCCAAAGGGAGCCACAAAATGAGGTTTGAAATTTGGCTAACATTCTTGGTGATTTTGAGGGGAGGAATGCTTGCTATGCCAAAGACCAATCACCTAAATCCTTCCATTGGGAATGGATTCATTCATAAGGCATTCAAAAGAACTTGAACAAGATTCTTAGCTAAAAAACACACAAGCTAGATGACCAAATGCACAAAGACAAAGATACACACCAACATAAAGAAGGAAGCAAACCTACAATACAAATCACTTAGGGAACACAATAACAAACCAAAAGGAAACACACATCTATACTAGTATTTAAAAAATTGATTTCCAAGACTAATAGCAGGACTTCAGATGTATCCCATTCATAGGGATAAGAAACTCTTCTTCATTCATCTTGGATAGTTGAAAGGAGTTAATTTTATTGCACTTGATGATGATGTAAGGGCCACTCCAAAAAGTAAAAAATCTATATGTTTTCTTGGCTTTACTCTATATTCATCCCATTTCAAGACCAAGTCACCCACTTTAAACACTCTTGCACTTGTTCTTCTATCAAAGTACTTCTTCATGAGTACTTGATGGTTCTCCATAATCTTATGTGCATCATCCCTTACCTCTTGTAGTTGTATTAGTTATATCAACCTAACTTCCATTGGAGTGTTTTCAAGTAATTCTAGCTACTATGCAAGTTCTAGGGTAGGGAGTTCTTAGTTTATGGACAACCTAGATTCTCTCTCATAAAAAATTACAAAGGTAGAGTTACTAATTGAATTCTTAGGAGTAATATTTTTTACCCATAAAGCTATTTTCAAATTGTGATAGGCTTTTTGTTTATTCTCCAATGTTCTCTTAATGATCTTGATGAGGTTATTATTGGTGGACTCAGCCAATCCATTACCTTGAGGGTAATAATTGGATGAGGTACTCAAGTGAACTCCATTCCTACCTTCCTAATCAAAAGTTTTAGCTCTTAAAAAAGTAAGTGCATTATCAAAAATGATAACATGAGGAACTCCAAACCTTATTATAATGCTCTCATAGAACTCCAAGATAGTGTTTTCATTTGCCTCTTTCAATGCAAAAACTTCTGCCCACCTTTTGAAGTAGTCAGTATCAGTCAATATCCATTTGTGTCCAGCACATGATGGAGGGTTGATCATACCAATGAAATCAAGGTCCCATTGCATGAAAGGCTAGTTAACTTGAATATCATTCAATGGAAGGGCTATAAGTTTATATTTGCCTAAAAAGAAGGCACATTAAGGACACAACTTATCCCAATGATAATAATCCTTAAAAAGACTAGGCCAATAGTAACCAACCCTCATTATCTTTGTAACTATAGAGATATGAGAGAAATGACCTCCATCTTTACCATTGTGAAAACTTTCCAGCAACATGTCAAATCAACCATTATCAACACACCTCAGCAACACACCATTTGTGTCCTTTCTAAAAAGAAAATTATCAACAAGGCAATAGGGAATGGTCTAAAATATAAAATATCTCCTTTAAGACTTGCTCAAACCAATGGGACACTCACCATTTTGAAGAAAACTAATGATGTCTTGTGTTTAGCTCTAAACTTGTATGTGATCAGTTGGTTAGGGGTGTACTTGGTTGATAAACACCTCTTCTTTTGGATCTTGTAGATCTCAAGCTAAATGCTTGCATAATACTTGTCCTCTCACCAAGTTTATCACCTTGATTTCCACATCATACTCCATCACCTTTGTGATCTAGCTAGCTCTATTATCATTGAGGTCCTTGCTTAGGAGAAACTCTTTGGTGCTAGGATGAGAAACCATGACATGTATCTTATTATTTGAGACCATGTGCCTAAATTTTTTCAATCCCCTTATCATTTTCAAAGCCTACTTCTAAAAAAATGTATATCTAACCTCATAATCCTCTAATCCTTGGCTAAATAATGTAATTGGTTGCTCTACCTCTTCATCATTCTTTTACATGAGCATAGCTGATATTGTATCAAGGTTAGGAAAGGTATAGAGAATTAAATCCTTGTCAAAGTTTTGGTTCAAGAGAGTAGGATATTTTGAAATTTCTTTCTTGATTATCTCAAAATTGATCTTTCCCTCCTTTGTCCAAGTAAAAACTTGGTTCTTTGGCATGGTTGTGATAGGCTTTACCACAATTGCAAAGTCTAGAATATTTTTTTTGAAAAAGTTTATTTTACCCAAGAAGATTTATAGTCCCTTCTTGTGTTGAGCCAATGACAAGCCTAGGATAGACTCAATCATTTTTGAGGTCAATAGACAAGTCTCCTTCTAAAATAATGTGCCCCAAAAGTTTACCTTCATGAATAATAAAAATGCACTTTTTTGGATTAAGGGATATGTTATAATCCCTACATTTCTCAAAAACTTGCCTTATATGTTTCATATGATTAGCAACATATTTTTAAAAAATAGTTACATCATCTAGGTACACAAGTAGAAACTTGTTGATCAAACCTTTAAAATACATGTCCATTACTCTTTGAAAAGTGGCTCTAGCATTAGACAAACCAAAAGGAATCTTCTTATAGGTAAGGGTTCCCTAATTTATAGTGAAGGTTATCTTGAACTGATTCTCCTCTTTTACCAATATTTGGTTATAACCTAAATAACCATCAAGAAGAGAGAATCATTAAGAACCTGAAACAACTTGTAGAATCTGCTCCATGGAGGGTAGTGGATAATGATCTTTGAGAGACACTTTATTAGGAACTCAACAATCCACACAAATTTTGATCTCTCCACTCTTATTTTAGATAGGTAAAATATAGCCACCCAATTTGAGTGTTTGATAGGAAATATAATTTTAGACTCAATGAACTTGGTTAGCTCTTTCTTTAGGTGTTTTTTTATGTTGGGATTGATAGACCTTTGCTTTTGCCTACCCATTTTAGTTCTAGGTTCTAACTTGATGGTATGTTAAACTATACTTAGATCAAACCCTTTAAATTATTTATACTCCCAAGTAAAGATGTCATGAAACTCTTTGCACAATTTAGTAAAAGCCTACCTCTCAAGCTAAGAACATACCTTGCCAATTTTCAAAAGTTTGTCCCTAAAAATCAAGACCCTTTCATAGTTCTCTTCCTTTATTGACATGCTCACTATTTCTTTCTTCTTTTGATCATCCTCATTTAAAAAAATCTCTAAAGTAATCATCCCCTTACATATCTTATTTGTCTTTAGTTGAATGATTTTCTCTTCATATTGATCATGTAGTCTCTTTTGGTTTCTTGAGGAGAAACCTACCTCATTTTGTAAGAAGTGTGCAATGTGTTCATCACTTTCATACAACTTCCATGACACTAAATTAAATAGAATAGAGGGCCTCACAATGATCTTGATATGAGATTGATCTTTATCTTGTCCCACATTAGTAGCTATATCAAATTGTGCCCCTATGGAAGCCAATTTGTCAACATGTTTATTAGAATCCCTTGGTATGGGTTATATGTTGAAGGTATCAAAGTCTTCAAGTATGTCCCATACCCTATGATTATAGGATTTAAGCAAGAGATTCTTAGCTATTTCCTAATTTCTTACTTTGTGGATGACTAGATCACTATCTCCATAAACCTTTAAACTCTTGATTCCTCTCTTCTTAACCCATTGGAGACCATGGACTAGGCCTTCGTATTCTACCGATTGTAAGTGTAGTTGAAATGGAATATATATGAGGAGTAGTATTAATTATTTTATGGAGAAACTAACATAATGCCAGCTATTTCACCTATCTTGATTCTTAAGACATCAAATAACATTTCCCATATCCCATCAAGTTCATGGTATTCATTAGTGAGTGAAGGGATTAGAACATCCCCTTCATGCATATAATAAACTCCAAAATTAGTCTCTTAAATGAAAGTATATGGATCAAGTCCATGTGTTTCAATTCTATATTTATCAAGGAAGAGATCATAAATACCTTTAATGGGGGAGGATGTTTCACTGTCCATAACACTTTTAGATTCTTTACTAATTAGACAATTCTTATTTGAGTTTATCTCCATGTATAGCTCAATATGAAACCTTGATAAGGTATGAGTCCTTATAGTCACCTTAGTTCCATATCTTTTTTTAAAACCTATGAAATAACAATCAGTAGGAAGGTACCCTCTTATCTTATCCATGAAATCCCTTGATAATTAGATGGAAAAATGGGCTGGAAGGTCTACCACCACAATGTCTTGAAAAATTAGAAAACTTGGGAAATAATGTAGAAAGACCTTCAGACCTTTGAACAATCCCATTATCTTAGTTGGATTCCCATCCATCTATAATACACCCTTGCTATGTGTCTCATATTTTAATCCCATCTTATCAACCACCACTTTAGGCATAATAGTGGTACTAGCTCCACTATCTATAATGCAATTATGGACCAGCTTGTCTCCCATAATGAGGTGAGATAGAATGGTGGAGGATTTTTAGACTTGGTGGAGGGATATAAGACATGTCTTAGGTCATTGTTAATGTATACACATTTTTCTTCAAATTTTTAGTGGCTACATGAATGTTTACAAGATGTTCTTATAATAGCTCCTTCTGACCAAGCATATGCAAGACTTCCTAAAGAGATATGCTTGTCTTGGCATTCTTCAAAGAATTAACAATGTTTAGAGGGAGATTTTTCAACTTTTATTATACCATTGAAGGTAGAGAAAGAGTATAAACCTATCGTGTTGTAGGTTTGACAATCCTACTTGCATTTTGATTTTGATGAGGAGCATGACTTGTAATAGGAACTACATTAGGAGTCACACCTTGTGGCCTTGAAGAGGAATCACTTGGAGTTATAATAAATCCTTTATATTCTCCCAAAACTCTCTTCTTGTCTCTTGTGTTGGCTACAACTAATGTTCTTTCATTTAACACATAATCATCTCTTTCTTGGAAGTTCATCATGCCTACACTTTGGCTATTACCTTCTCCATGGTTATCCCTTTGCATAAGGCCTACTTATTTTGAAGTTACATAAGGAGTAGCTTCTTCCTATGCCACCAAATCTTTGTTGTATTTTCCACTATTATGTACAAACTAAACTTGAGGGTACCCCCATTGGTCTAAATGATTCTCTCCTTGGACCATATTAGCATGTACTAGAATAATAACCTTCATAGAAGGAGTGGGATTAGGATTATAGGCATTGGAATACCTATTGATACCTTGTTGACCCTATCCTCTCCCTTAGTAATTATATTGGGGTGGAGCTCTATATCCTTATTGAAGATAGTATTGATGGTTAAGTGGAACACTTGTCCAGAACTGAGCTTGCTTGAGCTAAGCTTATAATGACTAGATTTATTCATCTATATCCATAACACTATCCACTTTATTAGGGAATGCTCTTGGCTTGACATTGGAATTAGGAATTTGAGATATGATTGGATCTTCAATTTAACCATGAGATAGAAACAACATGGAAAATCTTAGGTGGAGTCTTCTAACTTATATCAAGTTATTTTTACCTTTAATATCTATTTCATATGCATCAAGTAGAGTGAATCCTCCCATATATTTTAACATCATTGTTACATCAGTGCCAATACATTTGAGATAGGTGGGGAACACAAATTTTCGAGGAGGTCTCATGACAGGCGGTAACCTATGCCATGTCCTTTGAAATCTTTCATTTAAATCCCCCATAGATTTGTTAGGACCTCTCTTTATCATGTTCAACTAATGGACCAGTAAAGTGTGGTCACTCTTATTCTTAAATATAGTCACCAATAATTCCATAAATCCATCCTAACTTATAATGTAACCACCTTCCAAAATCCTATACCAATCAAGTGTTTTGCCTTTTAGAGACATAATAAGAAATATATTAGCTATGTTGGTTCAGGTGAGATTATGTAAGTTAAAAAAATTTGAAATGTCCCTAACATGCTCAGATGGGGTAATAGGACCCTCTCCATTAAAACCAGGGAGACTCTTGCTAGCATTGGGAGGAATAGGGTCATATTCAAGAAGGTCAATTGGATTTTATGTGTTAAAGGCTAAGAAATGATATTGCCTATCCATTTCTCTTATTTCCTCTTGGTGTCCTATTTCTCCAGCTTCCTCAATTTCTTCTTCTCCAAAACCTTCTTGCCAAGGATATCTAAGCACTGGGAATGGTTCAAGGTGTTATTCTTCAAGAAGAACTATAGATAGGGGGCATGATAAGAAGTCCTAGATGACCTATTGAGGACCACAAAGTATAATGTGGGAAACTTGATCTAAAACTAGAGGTTATCACCTTTTAAATTTTCCAAATGTTGTATTAAGAGTAGAAACTCAAGTTTTTCAAGACTAACATTCACCTTGACATGTAAATAACCAGGAATTGGGGTCTCACTGGGTGTGCCAAAACTATTGTCTCCAAATCTTTCACCCTAAAAAGGGGTTATTAAGTTCTCTTCTAGATTTGGGAAATTTTATAAAACTTCTAGGCATGTGGGGTATACCTATAATGGAAATGGACCTCTAGATTGAAAGGACTATCTCCCTGAATTGTCTCTACAAAATAATCTCTATCTACACCAGCTTGATTGAAAAGAAAAGGGTTATAAATTGTAGAAAGGAAACCTATCTTAAGATTGGTGATGCACCAATATTTTATTGTACATGAATTTCATATCCTATTTCATAATACAAAAAAATGTAAAGACTCTTTTTCAAGTTCTAGAGATTCTAACATGAATATTTCAATAAAGAGGTGAGATACATGAAAAAATAGAAAGATAATGAAATGAAAGGCACATTACGCATTAAATAATAGTTAAAATTAGTATAGTAGTTGCATACACTTGGAAACACTCTAGATGAACTATTAGATCAAGAGCTTTACTTAGATATGAAGGACAAAAGATAGAAGCATGAAACAATCACTTATTATCAACATATGTCACTTGTACACTCAGATAATATTTTGAAATTGAATGGGAAAAGGACTATATTAATGCCTGAAGGTAGGATATCATTTTAGCAAGGCTTCACTGTACTCTATGTGGATGATTTTTACTAGCTAAAGGGTTATATATATCAAGAAGGAAGGCAGAGATGAAAGCCTTTGGTGCCAAGGAAAAGAATCAATTTTTTTGAAGTCACCATCTTTAGTTGTAACTATATTTACAAAGGATGCTTGCTCGGGCCATTTGGTTGATCTATGTCATCACAATTTGTTACACATTTGGTCCTACTCTCTCAAAGATGATTTTAGAATGTTTGTGTCAATAGAATAAGGATATTATTTTCTAAGTCATGGCATCAAAATGGTTGCTACAAAGAATTCTAACTATTGTAGATTTATCTCTTTCATTCTATTTGGCTTTGTCCTTCTTCTTTTATTTGTCCTTAAGGAATGACTTAGATCCTAATCGATCAATGGTGATATGAGATCTCTTACTATTTTAATAGATGAAGGATGTGGGCCCTTATATCTACTTGAATCCTCTTATGTTTAACACCAATAGTTATCTCACTATCTTCAAGTTGAAATTTATTCAACCATCATTTCACTTGGGCATTTCATTCGAGCATCCTATTTTGGGCTTTCTATTTATGGCTTATCAAAAGGATTATTATGTACAAAAAGTCCTAAAAAATTCCTTTGGACTTCTTGCAAAGGTCACTTCCCTTTGGAATGATCCCTTCAAGCTTGGAAAGTGTCCCTTCAGACATTTTTTGAAGGGAACTTTGAAGGGAAAGTGACCCTTAAAAAAAGTTTTGAAGGGTACAATGGAAGAAAAGTGACCCTTAAGAAAAGTTCCAAAGGGCACTTTGGAAGAAAAGTGACCCTTCAAAAAAGTTTCAAAGGGAACTTTGGAAGGAATGTGACCCTTTGGAAAAGTTTTGAAGGGTAATTTGGAAGGAAAGTGACCCTTCAAAAAAGTTTTGAAGGGCACTTTGGAATGAAAGTGACCCTTAGAAAAAGTTCTAAAGGGCACTTTAGAAGCAAATTAACCCTTTGGAAAATTTCTGAAGGGCACTTTGGAAGGAAAGTGACCCTTTGGAAAAGTTTTTAAGGGCACTTTGGAAGAAGAGTGACCCTTTGGAAAAGTTTTAAGGACACTTTGGAAAGAGAGAGACCCTTCAAAAAAGTTTCAAAGGGAAATTTTTAGGAAAAGATAAAGGGGGAGAATTCTTTTGAACTTTTTGTCCAAGATAAAAGTCTAAGACAAAAAGGCTAAAATAATTCCTTCAGGGGAGACGATGAGAGAATTATTTCAAAATTTTTCTTTAAGATAAATTTTTTGAGACAAAAAACCTAAAATAATTCAAACCTTGGGCAAAAGACCAAAAAGACACTGAAAAGGCCAAACAAAAGCTCTGAAGAAAAGAAAATAAAAATAAGTGGTCTTTATAAGTGAGTTAAAACAAACAAATGAACATTGAACTTAGCCAAAGGGAGTTACAAAATGAGGTATGAAATTTGGCTAATAATCACTAGGCAAGATATTTTAGTGTCATGGAGTTCTTCATACCAATAAAATTCTCTACAAGTTTTATGTCCATGTTATCTTTATAGATCAATTTATGGAGCTTCAAATTTGAACTTACAAGGTAGGAAATTCATGCATGTGTAAGGTTTGAGCTTCACAAAATGACCATTTGGATTCAAAAATTGATTAACAAGTTTAAATTTGGTCAATATATAATGGTCCACATGATATCACATACTAACAACATGGATCTAATGGTTCATGATGGGGTCAAACAAGTCAAAATTTCCCTAGGTCAAATCCTTTAAAGAGATACAAGTTAGACACGATCTGATGATGCAATTTCATTAAGCTGAGATCCAATGGTGCTTTTTCACTAACAAGGAAATGGATCCCAATAGATCTAATATTTTACATTGCAACATACATCTTCATCTAATGGTGAGAGATGAGTCAAAAGCTCATGTATCTCAAGAGGTTAACATGTGGCATAAGTTCTTGAGGCTACAAACTAATAATCAATCCTGAGATTTAATGCATGATTGATAAATGGCACTAGATTTGATAGAGTTGATAAGTCAAGGGCATGATGAATGGCTCTTAATTGATCATATAGATCAAGATCGATGGTGTAAGTAAATGTAAAAATTTTAATAGTTCGAGTCATGGTCGATATCTAGATTGATCTCAGTCTAGGAAAAACTAGATAGACATAAGGAGATCTAGCATCACTATTAAGGCTCCGTAGGGATAATATAAGTCTTTTATACCTAATATAGATAAAAGGTCAATAGTTTTAATGATTAAACAAGACCAAATATTGACACCAGAGCTCTATGGAGGAAAAATGGGTCTTTCAAATCTACTATAGACAAAGGAGGTGGTAGCTTATTATCAAATTAAGAACATGCACCTATGAGCTTCTTTTATTTATCAAAATTATATGAAAACTATTAATATTTTATTATTTTTCCATCTATAAGATGGATCTATGATCCAAACATAGAGATATATTAGATATGTGATTAATTCAAAGGGCCCTCATCCTTTAGCATGGCCATATTTTTTACAAATAAACACCTAAAATTCACAAATCCATGTTCCTATTAAAACCATGATCATGAAGTTTTGTCCTCAAGTGAGAGATGGTGTTATGGATCAAAGAAAAGGTTGAATTTTGGGAATAATAGCTAGGGGTATTTAATGCATCCTTAAAACCTTTAGGGACTTTCCCACTAATAAGCCATAGGCAATATCCTGATTGATCAAAAAGGTGGTAATGCTTTTATTTGCTTAGGAGCAAAAGGTGCCATATTAGGTTTAATTAATGACCCAATATGGTGTGTTCCCTCTCTAATGACATGATCCCACATTATTTCTCTCTCTCTCTTTTTATTATATATCATGGTCTCATTCTTATAAATGGGGTTATAAGCTCATAGAATTTTTCATTCTTTTTTAGGACAAGGATACTCATTGAGACTCTTGAAAAAGTATGCTCATTTGGTATGGTTAAACCCTATAACAATATTTTAATAACTAACTTTAGAAGTAATAAGATCAAATCTTTGCCTACCTCTTATTTTTAATCAGTGCTTAGTATGCTTGTGTATGGTGAATTTGTGAAGGATATTATTTATATTTTACTATCCTTTAGGTTGCCTCTTTGAAGGTGTTTTTAAGCTAACTTACAAGTCTAGATTAGTGTTTTACTTGGAACCTCTTCTATGAAATATTTAAGAAACTAGTGAGATTATGAGATTGAGTAAGCCATTGTTGTCTTTTGATGATCTAGTGTGTGTGTAAGCTTATATGAGTGTATATTTAACTTTTTTTCATAACCCTTTTATCCTTTTTAGGATACCTTACCATCTTTTTAACCCTTTTCCCTGTAAAGCATTAGTTTATCATAAATTTAGGTTATAATCAAGAGGAATCCAACCTTCTTTAGAGGTTCAACCTCATCACATGATACCCATAGCCTAAGGTTATTCCCATTATGTATTTCAATTGGAGGGAGCCTGAAGAACTCTCTCTAAGGGTGAAAATTGAGCCTAAAATAGTTTTTGGCATACCTGGTGGGAATACAATCAAAAAGTAAGATTGATCAAATTTGATGTTGGTTTGATCAAATTTGTGTTAGTTAAGCTCCCAAGAAACAACATTTGGAAACTCCAAAAGGAACAATCCACACTCTAGTGTAGATTAGTAGCTATCTCTCATGCCAAAGGTGACAACAAGGTCATCTTCAAGAGGTATTCCCTTTGAATTTGTTGAACTATCTTTAAATTTAGCAAAAAAATTAAGGTTTTCCAATACACATTTATATAAAGGAACCTTTTCTCTTAGGTCATTTTCAAGGACTACCCCTGAAAGAAGACCTTTATTAAACCCTCTCATAGCCATGATAGTCCTTAGATATCTTTTGGATTTTAATGGCCAAATTCCTTTAACCCTTGCCCAATATGATCTTATCCTAGTTGCATCCCTTAAAATTGTTCCCTATTATGTTGGTGACCAAGCTACAACACCTTCTAATCACCTCATGGACATAGGCAATTTTCACAATATCCATAATGTCACTGAGGAAAATATAGCTATTAGGTTATTAGCTAATTATTTTAAAGTAAATGCCCTAGATTGGTATATAGGCCTTGCTGCTAATTCCATATAAATATGGGACCATTTAGGATAAGCCTTGTGTAAAATATTTGAGTACAAAAGTGACCATTTGTCACTTGTATAAAAATTAACTACCATTAAGAGAGCTCCTCATGATGTTATGAAAGAATTCAACACAAGGTTCCAAAACACTTGGGATAGAATCCCAGTGTTAGCTAGACCAACCCATAACTTTACATTTTTATATTATTTGAAAGCTTTAAATAGTGGCATAGTAGTGATGATCCAATCTATGGGGGGAATATAATTATAAATGCTTATGAGGTGGCTATCAAAGATAAAAATTATCTAGTTCAAGCTGTAAAACTTATACCCAAACCACCAATGCCCTTCTTTCCTAAAATAAGACCACCTCTTATTGGTATCCCTCCACTTGATGTCATTCCTCCTACACCAATAATTATTTTAATACCTGTACCAAAGCAAGAGAAATCATTCAATAGTGGATCGAGTGATTCCCAAGACTAAAATAACTTCTAAAAGCTCAAGAACATGTTTCAATATTTAGGAAATGAGGTAATAAATGTTAGCAAACATGTTTTGAATCGATCAAGTAGGTCATTTCATAGGACCCCTCACTCATAAATCCTAATTTCTCCAAGGACATCATCTTTTACACCTTTGCCAATGTTTATAACATATCAAATATGTTGATACAAAAAAATGGTGAAGGAATAGAGTAGCCAATTGCCTTATTTAGTCAAGGTCTAGAAGGATATGAGGTGAGGTACACTTTCATTGAGAAGTAAGTCCTTGTATCCTTGAAAATCCTCAAGAAGTTCACTCCCATACTCTCCAATAGTAGGATCGATCTTATGGTGTCTCATCCTAGAGTTAGGGACTTCTTCCTTAAGAAAGGTTTGAATGAGAGGAGGGTAGGATAAATCACAAATGTCATGGAATATGATGTAGATATCAAAGTCACCAAGCTGGCTAGAGGTAAGGGTTTGTGTGAGTATATGGTAAATGACATCCAAGAAGACAAGGAAGCTATTTTTGTGACCCAAGACAACTCACAAGTAGGTGTACCTCCACTTCCAAAGATTTGGCTTCAAGAAATCACTCACTTCTTGACAATAGGAGAATTCCCTAGGTTTGGGGAAACCCAAAATAAGATATTTAAGGATTCATTATAAACCTTATGCATTAGTTGATGGTGTTATTTTTAGAAATGACCTCAATGGGGTACTCCTTAGATGAATAGATGTTGACTAGGTGACCAAACTCTTGGAGAACTTCCATGATGGACCTATAGGAGGCCATTTCCCACCTAGAACCATAACATCAAAGGTGATGAGGGCTGGTTACTACTAGCCTAATATTTTCAAATATGCTCATGCATGGGTTAGAAAATGGCAAAAATTTTCTCTCTTTATAGGAAAGAAAAAAATAGTAGCCATTCCACTCAATCCAAATTAGGTGGATCAAGCCTTCATGTAATGGAGGTTATAATTCATAGTGATGATCAATCTAACATAAAGTGTAGGGCATAAATGGGTGCTACCATAATTGAATAATTGAATAGGTTGGTGGAAGCCATCGCTTTGAAGGAGTCTAGTAAAGGTGTAGTTTTAGACTTCTATGATAGCCTTGTGAGCAAATTTGGTGTCCCAACCACCATAATTTTAGATAATGCATTAATATTCCTTGGTATGAAGACAAGCTAGTGGGATCTAAAACTAGGCATCTATCATAGCACCTATTCCAACTCTATCCTCAAGGAAATAAACTAGAAGATTACAAAAATAAGAATTTTCTAAGGATCATTAAGATGACCATGGAAGAGAATCAAAGAACATGACACACCAAGCTAAAGATAGCCTGATGAGCTGATAGGGTGACTCCTAAAACTACCATTGGAAATTATCTATATGCTCTTATATATGGAAACGAAGCCAAATTTATAATCTCCATTGAGATAGATACATTATATTTATCCCATTAGCTTAAGTTTATGGAGGATGGGCCCATTAATGTGAGGATGATAGAGCTCATGGAGATAGAAGAAACCAAAGACCTTGCTATGAAAACTTTGGATTCAAATCAAGCTCAGGGCAAAAATTCCTCAAGTAGGACTCAAATAAGGTGAAAACATGCAAGGAAGGGGGCATAGTCCTCAAATAGGACTAAAATAAGTCCAAACCAAGCAACCATACCAAGTTTTATAGCTTGTGGAGTGGTCCTTATTTGATACATAAATACAAGGAACATAATGCTTTTTACCTTATGTAACTATATGGAGAAGTATTACCCATCATAGTAAATGGAATTAATTTAAATAATTATTATTAAATATATTTGCATCCTTTGTAACATATTATACATGTTAGAGTAGCTTTTATTCTTTCCTCTAAGTTCTTTGGGCACATTTCCTTTCCTATTTTTTGTTTTTACTTCAGTTGGTGTGTTAGGCACTTTGTTGTTCTATTCTCTTATTCCTATTATTTAAAAATAAAGGTTTCATATAAGGATATCCTTATGTTATATGCATGATTAATTAAGATAAGACTTGGGACTCCATATGCCCAATGGACTAGTCAAGGCAAAATGGACTAGGTTTTCAAGTATTGCAGGCATGCTTCCCTGTGAGTCACCAAAAATGTTTACCATTTTTGGCCCACATACCAATCTTATGCCCAAATGTATTATGATGATAATGTATGATTATAGGAATATATGTTATATATGTAGTTATTAAACCAAAGAGATCATGTAGCTTACAAAGCTTTTGAAACACTTTCAGTTCACTTAAAGTGTCGTTTTTCTAAATTTATGAAAATAGGACTCTATGGTGGTCAAAAAATTCAGTAGCATCAAGAAAGTTTTGTACAAGCCCCAAAAGCTCATTCGACCCTTGAACATTCATGAAAAAGGTCGAGCATAATCCTAAGTGAGCTAGACCATCACCGAGACATCACATAGGAACAAATAGACTAGTTTACTTATGTATTTTATAAGTCCACTTAGAAAGCATTACCAACCAAGATATTGTAGTACCATAGAGTTCCTTATGATAGGAATACAATCTACAAGTTTCATGTCTATGTGAGCTTTCAATCTCAAGTTATGAAGCTTCAAATTTGAACATACATGATAGGACATTCATGCAAGTGTCAAGTTTGAGCTTCACAAAATAACCATTTAGATTCAAAAATCCCTTAATGAGTTTAAAGTTGATCAAGATCCAATGGTCCGTGTGAGATCACATAATCAAAAAATTATCTAATGTTTCATGTTTAGGTTAAATAGGTCAAAATTTCCATGGGTTAAAGCCCTTAAAGATCTATAAGTTGGAAAATATCTGATGGTGTGGGTTCATCAAGCCAAGATCTAATGGTGTATGTTCACTATTAAGCAGATGGGTCCGAATAGATCTAATGGTCTGTGTTACATTATACATCTATATAATGATGTGAGATGAGTCAAAAGGTAAAGTAAATTGAGAGTTTGACATGTGGCACAAGTGTATAAGGATACAGACTAATAGTGTATCTTGAGAATTGACATATGATCAACACATGGCACAAGCTTAGATAGAGTTGACAAGTCAAGGGTAGGATTTATGGTTCCTTCTTGATCATATAGATCAAGATAGATAGTGTGAGTAAAGGTTAAAATGTTTATAGTCTGAGTCATGGTCAAAAACTAATAAGCAAAGGGTGAGCCTTAGACATTTTGATGAAAGTTGATAAGGCATTTTTAGACCTAATCAAGTTAAAGATGAAAAAACTTGGCTTGAGCTCAATCCAAGATGAACTAGATGGACATCATAAGATTTAGAATCACCATTAAGGCTACTTAGGGAAAAAAATAGGTCTTTCAAACCTAATATAGATAAAGGTTCAATAGTTTGAATGATGAAATTGGACCAAGCATTAACAATAGAGATCCGTACAGGAAAAATGGGTCTTTCAGACCTAATATAGAGCAAGGGGGTGGCATCTTATTATAAAATCAAGAACATGAACCTATGAACTTCTTTTATAGATTAAAACTATAGGAAAACCAATAATCTTATTTTGGTTTTCCATATATAGGATGGACCTATGATCCAAACATGGAGATTGATCAAATATGTGATTAATTCAAAGTGTCCTCATCCTTCATCATGGCCATTTTAAAAAAAATAACCACCTAAAAAATCACAAAACCATGTTTCTATCATAACCATGAGTATGAAGTTTTTTACTCAAGTGAGAGATGGCATGAAGGATTAAATAAAAGGTTGAGTATTGGGAACTACATTTAGGGGAATTCAATGTGGTCCTAAAA
The DNA here is from genome assembly GCA_037957365.1 of Torreya grandis. Classification (NCBI taxonomy): domain Eukaryota; kingdom Viridiplantae; phylum Streptophyta; class Pinopsida; order Cupressales; family Taxaceae; genus Torreya; species Torreya grandis. The sequence continues at coordinate 1,044,432 of JARHVA010004762.1, read as the reverse complement.
ACCTTTGGGGACTTTCCCACTTAATAAGCCATAGGTAGTATCATGATTAATGAAAAAGGTGGAAAGGATTTCATTAGCTAAGGAGCAAAAGGTATCATCTTAGGTTTAATTAATGACCTTAGGATGGTGTGTTCCTTCTTTGATGGCATGATCCCCACATTTTCTCTCTCTCTCTCTCTCTCTATCCTCTCTCTCTCTCTCCTCTCTCTCCTCTCTCTCTCTCTCTCTCTCTCTCTCTCTCTCTCTCCTCTCTCCTCTCTCTCTCTCTCTCTCTCTCTCTCTCTCTCTCTCTCTCTCTCTCTCTCTCTCTCCTTATATATCCTAGTCTCATTCCTATGATGGGGGGTTCTAAGCTCTTAGAATTTTCATTTCTTTTTTGGGAAAAGGATACTCATTAAGACTCTTGAAAAGGTGTGCTCATTTGATATGGTTAAACCCTATCAAAATATTGTAAGAACTACCTTTTGAAGTAATAGGATCAAAATTTTTCCTATCTCTTATATTTAATTAATACTTAGTATGCTTGTGTATGATGAATTTGTGAGGGATATTATTTATATTTTACTATCTTTTTTACTTTCCTCTTTAAAGGTGTTTTTAAGCTAAACTTACCAAGTTCTAGATTAGTGCTCTACTTGGAACCTCTTCTATGAAATATTTATGCAAGTAGTGATATTATGAGATTGAGTAAGCCATAGTTGTCCTTTTGCTAATCTAGTGTGTGTGAAAGATTGTATGAGTGTCCATTTAACTTTGGTGCATCACCCTTTTAGCCTTCTTATAGGATCCCTTACCATCTTTATAACCCTTTTCCTTGTAAATCATTAATTTATCATTAGTTTAGGTGAGCAACAAAAGGAAGTCAACCTTCTCTAGAGGTTAAACCTCACCATAAGATACCCATAGCTTGAGGTTATTCCTATTATGTAGCTCAATTAGAAGGAACTTAAAGACTCTCTCTAGGGGTGGAAATTGAGCCTACAACAAGAAATATGGTATAGGTCACAAGTAAAGGGGTAGATGTAAAATATTTCAAACCTCCTCTACCTTTTAAATATAATAAAGTAAAAGGAAAGGTAAGATCAATAAACACCTCATAGCACTATAAAATATACTATTGTGATAGAGGAGATGTAGGAACCTTCACCTCAACATAAAAATAGGCTTTTGAAGTTAAAAATAAATAAGTTAATCGATGGTAAGGATACTTTTAGGTATCATATATGTAGAGTGAGACATCTAAAAAGATGGTTCATTTTTAAGGGTTGATCAAAAACACAAAATTTAAGTGTACACCTATAAATCCTCCATTATTGGACCCTAAGAGATTAGTGGATCCTCTCCCTTATATTGAACTACAAGAAGATCCTTCTCAAGACATATCCAAAAAGGCCATTGAATATATTCTTGAATAAGTATATTATATTCTAGAGATGGAATAAACTTCTTCTAAAATGGTGGAACACTCACCTATCATTCAAGAAATGGAGCTAGACACCTATAAGGCTTTGGAGAAATAAATCACACCTCCTTCACATATAGAATATATAATGAAACATGTAATAGATTAGGATCTTGTTGTTCATGGATAGGCACAAATAAAATCATCACTATTACATGAGGAAACTGATATTGAAGCATCCCAATGGTTGAGTAAAGTGGTAAGGGAAAAGATGGTTTCACCATTGGAAATTAACTTTAGTACCTTTATTTGACTATATCTTTGAGATAAAAATAAACCCAAAAAGGTTTATTGTATTTTTAGGGATGAATAGGGTGAGAGGTATGTTGAATTTTTTTTCCCCCCTCTATAAAAGTATAAAGATGAATTCATAGTTGTAGATTACCAAGTTTCATGTGCCCATATTGGTAAAGATACTCATTAAGGGATAAAATAAGATGTGTATAGGACTATTGGTTATTTCATCAATAAATTGGATCATGATAAATAAATGAAATATATATTAAAGGATAAAGTGGACCAACTTATGTCATTAATACATAAATTGGTCAACTTAGCTTAATCTCAACTTCAGGACTATACTTTAGATACTAAAACTCTCCAGACAATTGAGAAAATAGGAAATATGGGAAGAGGTAATAATGAGTGGTATGAAATATCTTGTAATAAGTAAATAAAATAATAACCTCCATTATTTAATTCTACTCAATGATCAAAGAAGAAAAAACTATGCCTATAGGAAAGTGACTGCATACAAAGAGGAGTTGTGTAAATTGAAACATTGGCTACCATAATTTTAAATCCTATTAATAGTAAATAAATATAATTTGGTTTATGAGGGATTCATGATAGAGGACTTAGGAGATCAAGTTGAATTTATAGCCTTGATAAGGTACAAAATCAAAACTATAGAATAATCTTTAAATAAGCTTAAGGAATCAAAAATCTTTGCAGCTAGTCCTATTTGTGATATTTATGAGATAATTGAAACAAATAACATGTTCATTCTTGGTAAATAAATGTAAAATAATTATCAAAGGAGATATATAATAAACAATTAAGAAACTGATTGATTAGGAAACCAACCCTACCTCATCATCTAGTTACAAATCAATTCAAAGATTTGTGCATTTATAGAATTCTTTTGATATTGGAAATAGATTTAAAGAATTTTAAGATAATTCCCTAGAAAATGATAAACATAAAATTAGAGGGTGAGATTCCTTATCAACACTCCAAAGATATGGATCATGAGAATTTTGAAAATTTATTATATAAGTTTGAGTATGAAGGGAAATGACAACATGCCACACATTAATAAATCCTCGTGGTGGATGACAAAGAAGAAGATGAAGAGAAGGTGATGGAGGAGACACCATGAATTGAAGATCAAAATTGAATTCTATCATGAAAATTTTCATAGGTTGAAGGATGCATTTTAGTTTAAGGTTTTTTTTATTTTTGTATGTAGATTGAACAAGTCACCATGTACCTTGAAAAGTGTAACTATTTCTATTTTTAGATTTTATTCTCTAGATTTCTGGGATATAATTTTTTATAAATAAGAGTATTACATGCCTCTCTAGGGGTTTTCAATTGTTTTTAGTCTTTTACAAAGAAATAAATTTTGGAAAGAAGAGAAAAAGAATAAATTTTATGTTTTTCAAGGAATCAATAAAACTAAGCTATTGCAAGACTTTGTGATTTTTCTCAGTTGTGGATGAACATTCTGATGTTAATTTATTTGTGTTAATTATTTATTTATTTATTTGTTCTCTTCTTAATAAAATGTCTTGGTCACTAGTAACTTTATTTTGAGTTGATTAATATGATACATAAGTGAAATATGTGTTTTTTTACTTATTTTCAGTTTTTCTTCTCTTCTCTCATAGTTAAATTTTTATATTCTCTTGAATTCACTCTCCTTATCATATTTCCTTTACCATATATATGAACCCCCCCTCCCCAAAAAAAAAAAACAAAAAAACCAAAAAAAAAAATACATAATTTAGTTTTTATATTTGTGAATATGTTAGGTTTGTGTTTTTCTTCTCTTTCAAATAAAGGTTGCTTTACTTGTAAATATAAGAAGGATTCTATCCCATTATATTGTTTATTGTGGCACATGCATTGAAGTTTTACACACTTTTTTCAGCCAACAAAATAGGATCACCTTGTGCTATTGTCCTATCCCACCAATCCTATCTTGATTAGTACATGGTCTAATTCTTAGATATAACCAGGAGACATGCCTCTTATAGATTGTATATACATTATAAATCTCACTAGGGGTATCTAATACACCTGTGTAACCTTTTATAACTATCCCTTATTGTTTACACTTTAGTAATTTACATTGTATAAAATTTGTTTTTATTGATCATTTATATGTATTATGTTGATGAATAGTGTTATAAATGTCTTATGTTGATAAATTACATGTAGTCATGCAAGATTTTCATAATTTTCTTCTTGATTAATGTCTTATGTGTATTTTTTATTTTATCTTGAAGATATTTGAACATGTCATTATCTGTGACTAATAGGAATTCACTATATATTTATATGCATGTGAGTGAAATTTTAACATGTCCCTTGTGTGTGACCAATCAATCTTATCATGTGTGATTTGAATTTACTCTTCTTTTTTTTTTTTTGTGTGTGTGTGTGTGTGTGTGTGTGTTTCATGAACATGATACTTGTTTGCTCATTTCTCTTACTTTTAAATGCTATGATGGACATCATTGATTTTACTGACCTTTTGATGCCATGATAAATATCATATATCCCTCCTTGAATTTATCTATTTCAGATTTATATACTTATTTTAATCACTTATATGCATTAGTCATTGCTAACATTTATCTTGACATTGTCACTATGTAAGATTTTTTTTACATGCATGTTACATTATAACTCTTTACTCAGTTTTCATATGATGATGCCATGGTTCTAAATGTTATCATTACTTATTTTGTTTAAATATTTTCATAATATATTTCACATAAATTTTTATTTTGATTTAAGTCATTTTTTAGGTTCAACAACTCACCTCAAAATAGGGGGATTACATTGTGGCTTGTATTAGAGACTAAGCCCATATAGTGCAATAAATATAATAAATTTTTAAAGATATACATAGTTGACCATAACTCATACTTAAAATCCATATAGAAAGCAATTTTGGATAGTGGAACTCCATGTGAATAAGGGTGTAGCTTGACCATGTCTAAAATACTGCATCATTATCCTAGTAGGTAGAAAATAGCCATTTGCAAAAAAAAATTAAAAATCACATGAAATATATAATATTTAGAAAAAGGTACTCAATCACAATTTTTATAAAATACTCAAGTTTATTTTAGATTTTCTCAATTTTAGAGAATCTTATGTGGTATGTGTTCCATGTTAGTATACATGTTAGTTCTCAAAATTTTAGTTATTATTAATTAATCTCAAAATACATATACCCTAGATATCATATTAAGGGCATGTTCATGACATACAAATACCTTTTTCATAGATGGAATAAAATCTATGTCATTTATAACACTCTATATAATAAACCTAGATCATAGTATCTTTTTACACCAATTTTGTGCTAGTTTTTACTATAAATTAGCCTTGTTCCATCTATAGTGGTTGATTCACCTTTCTTCACTAGTTTTTACACCATAAAAATATATTATAGTTCATACAGGGATTCCAAAAAATTCTTCACTACTTTGGGTATGTAATAATGTAGTCAAAAACACATTTATTTCTTAAGCACACTTAACTTTTTATGATGATTTGGGTATACATAATCTAGTCCAAGTTATTTAATGAATAAGAAATATCTAAGGGTCTTACCCTCTACATTCACTAGTTTTTACAATAGAAAACACAAAAGTGTTGATACCCAATTAGGTGTATTTTTTTCCTAATTATTATATCTATAAATTTATTGTATTTTAATTTAATATTTATTTTTTATGTAAGGACTTATTTATACATGTTTCATTGTAGGTTTTCATGAATCACATTTTAGTGTTGTGGCGTAGATTCAAGACTACACTTCATATGTAAATTTAGGTAGGCATTTTCCTTTTACTTTAGTAATTTTTATTTTTTTCATTACTAGAATAAAATGGGGGGAAATGTGGACACAAATCAAAATTTAAGATAAAATAGTATACTTGTGGCCACCCTTTTTACACACTTATCCCATGCCTCATTCCATGGCCTTTTAGCCACTTTCCTTCATTTTACATGTAGATGACCCATTCCTATAATAAAAATAATGATCCTATAATGTCCCTTTTTCTAATAAGAAACAAATCAAACTTATCCATAGAATTTTCCATTATCCTTAATTAATATATTTTTATCTTAAGACAACAACACACCATTTGGACAATAATGCTCCATGGTAGTTTCTAGTTTCATCACTCTTGTCCTCCTACCAAATAAAAAATAATTACTCAAATTATATTTCATGTAATAGGTCACCCCAAAATTTTATTAATAACCATTTGAATGAATTCCCAAAATATCAGTATAAATCTTAATTTCAAACCATTTTTCACCAAAGAGGTTTATATATTGAAAAATACTAGAATGTTAATTGCACATTATGAGAAAAATCACTATTACTCCTAATTATGAATACTTACAACCCTAATAGCTTTGAGATAAACTATAAATAAACTTATAAGGTCACAAGACATGGTTGAAGCACTTAATCACACTAGGATTGCACCAAAATTTACCATTTTTCATCAGTCATTCACACACACCATTGTAACATGGGAGGAATACATGGATTTTGATCCATATTTGGAGTATTGGTATGTAAGCTACTAGTGTCTTAGGACAACACACATTTTAAGATGAGGTGAGTGTTAGTAGAGATAAAATGGAAATGTAATTTGTCATAAATTATATTAAAAGGAGAAAATAAGTGTCAAAAGTGAAGTCAAATAGTCTTGAAAAGGAAGAGTCATTTGAGGAAATTCAAGAAGCATGTGAAAGCTTTTACAATTTGTGTGAGAAATTGTAAAGTAGACCATTTTGTGTGAATTAGAAATAAATAATTTGGGTCTCATATCTATCTTTATTATTTTCCATTTTAATAGTTTACTTACAAGTCTGGTTATTCCTTTGAGTCTATTTGTAAATATCTATAAGTATTTTATATTATGTCACTCATTTATATTCTTTTTACCAAACACTGCTAACAATGGTGTGGATTCCTATGTGTATTCGAGCCAAGGAAATTATATCATTATTTCCCATTATTTAATGCTCTATGTGTAAATCTACTTGTTTATGGTTCTTTTTAGAGCACAAACCTACATAGTTGTCCTTCCTTAATTCTAGTAAGGAATGAAAGATTACAAAGTCATTTTTAAGGCATTGGTTTTATTTAAAAGTGTTTGGTAACATATATTATCTTAAAAATAAAGAGAGTGAAGCCCTTGAAGTAACTTGATTGCTTGTCAAAGCCTACAAGCCCTTCTTCATTTTCCCCATACCAAGGAAACAAATTGAATTAGATTTATTATAAGTGCAGTAGACTATGTGGGACTTAAGCAAAATGACTATGAGTTTGAATCCATTTAACCCTCGAAGGATCACACCCATCCATATCAAATTCAAAATAACCCAGGTTCAAGATGCTCTAGATATGAGCTATGGATGCTAAGGAATAATTAAATTGAGATAAATGTCTCAATAAATTTGTAGACCATGCACTTATTAATGTATAAGATAAGTGGGAAAAGGTTACCTCAAGCCAAATGAAATTTAAAGACAATCATTATTTGTTATTTTTGGTCAGTAGGATATTTGGCAATAATTAGGAATGGTGTTGTAGTGGGTGATGTTGGGATACATAGCTAGATTGATTCCTTGGCTCAGCTCTAAGTTGTTTATCTTCCAAATACATTATCAAGGATATTAAATGTTCTAGACAAACACTTATGGAAATCCATGCGAATTAACAACATCCTTACTTTATAATAAAAAAGGATCCCATACATAGCACCAATAAGTGAAAGGGACCAATAACATGGACACATGGAGTCAGGAGATATAAATACAATGAAGAGATCAGAGATTTAAAATTAATCTTTTCTTATTTGGATTATTTTTAATATTTTTGATATTTTCTCTTCCCCATAAGGATATGAATTATAAAATGTCTTAAACAAAGTAGAGAGTTTATAAGTTTTGAAAATTTATTAATATATTTGAAGTTAGAGTTGTAGAAGGGGATTATCTCAAACATGTGAGGCTATGGAGAGTAGGAGTAGGCATAGTGTACATTCTCAAATATATTTATAATAGATAGAAAGTTATAAATTTTTTAAATGTTTATGACCTTTTTATCTTGGGATGAGACACATTTTAAGTTGGGGTGAGTGTTAATGTCTTGAGATGACACACATTTTAAGTTGAGGTGAGTGTTAGTAGAGATAAAGGGAAATGTAATTTGTCATTAATTGAATTAAAATGAGAAAATAGGTGTCGAAAGGGAAGTCAAATAGTCTTGGAAAGGAAGATTCATTTAAGGAAATTCAAGAGTACTGTGAGAGCTTTTATAAGCATTTATATAGGAAATTGTAAAGCAAACCATTTTATGTGACTGAGAAATAAATAATTTGGGTCTCATATTTGTCTTTATTATATTCCTTTTTAATAATTTACTTGCAAGTATGGTTATTCCTTTGAGTCTATTTGTAAATTTCTACAAGTATTTTATATTTTGTCACTTTTTTATATTGTTGCTACTAAACACTTCTAATATAAGCATTATTAAACAGATGAGGTGTTGAGGTTAAGAAAAAATTTAACCAATAACCATTTTTATCTCATGAATGAATTTGTCCTCTTGATGTATTAAACTAGGGCTACAAGTGGAGGAAAACATATATAATGTATTTTGTGATGAACTGAAGGCTCCCACATATTGAAAGAACATATAGGTGAAGGAAAACTTATCACAATAATATTAGAATCCTATCATATATAGGACACCAATGCTCCCTAAGGACACAATTTCCATACATGCCTATCTATATATAGTAATCTTATCTAGAGATCCTAAAAAACCATGTTTTGGATCCATAATCATTCAACACTACTCTACAATGTGTTTTATAATTGTAATCATAGTCAAAAATTAAAATTTAATAGCTAATTTTTATTTCTTTTGTACCTTCCTCTTTTACTATATTTACAAATTTATTAAGTTCCAAATTAGGTTGCATCATTTATTTCATATTTTTAGCATTCTAATTTTACAAAATAGTTTATATTATCTAAGAAATTAATTCACTTATTTTCCAAACTTTGATAAAATAATAACAAAGAATGATAATAGAAATGAACAAAATTATAAAAATCAAATAAATCACAAATTACATAAAAACTAAACATTATTTATTTTGCTTTGTGATGTTATTCACTAACAAGTGCCTTCAATCTAGACACATGAAAATGAGATGTTATGCATTTCCCCTTGAAAAAGACATTGTCCCAATGGCTTAGTCAAATTAGGATTGATTATAAAGGCAAAGGAAAAGTATTATAGGATTTTTTCATAATTTTCCAACTTTATTATTGATCAAGTAGTATATTTTGAACATGAGTTTTCAAAACTTGGATGCATCCTTCTATTTAAATTTTCATCAATGAGAACTAAAAAGTTTTAATTTTGTATTTAAGCTAACAATATCACTTATAGTTTAATTAGCTAAAATTATTTCCCTTTATCTATAATAATTTGTTTAATTTAATTTTATTACAATATTGTTTAACCCTAAAATCTTTTTGATCTAAGTACATGGATTCAACTTAGATTACCTTTAAAGGGGTATATAAAAATGACAATGCACAAGGATGATAATCAAATATATAATAGACCATTGGGTGCTATAATAAAATATAAAAAATTATGAATTTCTTATGATGAGAATAGGCTAAAT
>JARHVA010004762.1:1015000-1030000 GCA_037957365.1 Torreya grandis | reverse complement strand
GGGAAACAAAAGTATAGTATATAGCTTGTAGGACTACATTTACTAAAATAAGTAATACTATAAATTAGCAAAATCTATAGAATATTTTAGAAAACTAAAATAGGTTTTTATCTATATCAATATAATTGTTAAAAATTATTAAGTAATTTGAAATTTTGTTTATTATGAATCAGAAATATGCCAAACAATGTGGAATGATTCACAGGCAAAACCTTAGAATATTACAAATAAATAATTAGTAATTATAATAAATACAAAATATTTTTTAGATATCTAAGAGAGGTTGTTGTAAAATAAAATTATTTTTGATGAAACCCAAAAATCAATTAAAAAATAAGTACACCATTCACCTTATATGACAATATTTACTAAAAATAGTAAATTACAAACATTTAAAAATACATATCAAATTTTGGTGAATAGAAAGTGTTTTTTATTATAAAAATCTAAGTATAAAATAGCTCTAAGGAATTTTAAAATTGAGATTTTTATTGGTTAAACTATTCCAATCAATGAAGTATCTACTTGTAATTATAAGCACATGAATCCATTGTGACCAGAGGAGGGTAAAACCCTAGATTAAAATTTTAGATCTGAAAATACATTGTAATAAATTGAAACCATAGGAGGATTGGAAGCACTATATCAGAATTTTTTTGCATTCATATGAATCAGGTTCACCAAATGTTTAACCCTAAAATGTGGTTTGGATTGAGGTTATCTAGACATTAAATGGGATATGTAAATGAATGATCATAACAATGATAATCAGATCTACAATAGGCCAATTGGGAGTTAAACTTAGAGATAACATATCTTAAATTTCTTATGCTAATAATAAACTAAATATAGAAAGTAAAATTAATCTAAGTATGTAAACGATAAAGAATAAATGTAATTATCTTATTCTAATGTTAATGTAGTTTCAGATCTAGAATAAGAAAAAAGTAGATTGGAAGATGATTATGGAAAAATATCTTGATTCTAGATTAAGTGATTTTAGAGATCTATACATTAATGTTAGCCTATGATGTTTATGTTGATGCTACTATCTAGGTCCAATGTAAGTGACATGCATAAAATAACTAATAGAAGAGGATGTGACCACCTAGATTCTTTTGGTTTTCTATTTCACCTTTGCTTTGGTCTATTTAGATTTGGGTCATGGAATATTGCTCCTCATGAAATTAGAAAAACCTAGTTCTTCATATTCATAGTCACCTTGGAGAAAAATGAGTTAGTGGGAATATGGTGTCGATCTACCCCAAAGATTCCTCTAACAAATAGTACTGTCTACATAGCCAATACTCTAAAAATGGCCTCAGATTGATGTAGTTCTCACTTACATATTGTCTTGTGTGTGAATCATGCAATATGTGGAAAGTAATTATAATAGTGACCTAGCTTGTAACTTGTAAAATCAGTCTCTTGGGTTGCTCCTTTAGTACATTATACATGTAGTCATGTTTCTATATGTTTGGTATGGAAATAAGAGAAAATAAGGAATCTTTTCTCAATTTAATGCTCTTTGGTATGAATACTAGGTATTTTCCCCATGTTTCTAGGTGTTTTTAGGTGAGGAATGAATGAGGGTTGATTTTGTATTTATATAAACCTCTTTGGATAATTAAATCACATTAAATCACTTAAGATGACCATTAGGATACATTTCATTTATAAAATAGATGAATTTAGGGTAGTGGACACTTACATTAGGTCAAGACTGTAGCATTGATGCTACTGTCTATCCTAGATGTTAGTGTCTAGGGAGCAAGAAACTGGGTACATGATTAAAATGTGTAGAATTAGAAGATAAGTATATTTTAAGCATTCTAGGTAAGATATAAAACTTATGTCATTAACATAATACTAGTCATACTAAGAGACAGGCCAAAGGACACAAGATAGAGCATATACAAAACTTGTGGATGATAGAGTAGTTTTCCAGGTGTACAAGATTGAGGTGCTATATAATCCATAAATATCATTTATAAATATGTGTTTTCAATAGATACCATTCTTAATAACTTTTCCCTTTGTTTTGAGCATAAAAAAACACAAAAGATAATCACTAAATTAAAAAAAAGCTAGGGAGAGTTCCACAAATCTTCTTAGATATATTATGTATCTCTCCTACCTAGATAGAGGTTTTTCCTTTCTATATAAAGGTGTCAAAGAGTTTATAAAAGGATAGTGTGCATAAGTTGATATTTTTGGTACTCTAAATAGCTCATGGAAATTACGATGATGAATTGAAATTGGAAATTATAATTCCAATGTATATTAATATAAGGAATAAAATTTACCAAGTATACATGATTATGGTCATAATAATGGATTTGAAAATTTCCCCTTATCTTAACTAAAAACAACTACCAAGTCATTTTGAGACTAACTAGGATTTATCCCATCATTTAGTAGTCACGTTCCTATTCCATTTCTCATCCCTTAGGTTTGACCAACCTAATGATCTACAAAAAGTGTGCATGGGTCAGTGTGTCATAAGAAAAATACATACCACCAATGTGATCCTATATTTCACTGATGCTATCGATGACATGTTTCAATCCTTTCCATTATTTATTTTAATTTATGTTCGAGGACAACTTCCTACTATTAGCTATCTATCTTCATCACTTTGTGTGATTATAAATAACCTAGGTCTATTACGATTGTGCCTTTCATTTCTTAAGTTTCCCTTCCTTTATCATGATTCTCCACACATCAAAACATTGTGTTAAGCCTATTCTAAATAAATTTAATATAAGCTATTTCATTTAAGATTTTATTAAAGGATCCAGGGTTACAATTTAAGTCTTATTTTCATTATTTCCCTTCACATACAAATTAGTCCTTTAATCTAAGGTCTTTCTAGGTTTTAAATCCATAAAATTATATCTAATAACATGTTTTACAAATATTATGCATTTTATAAATGTGAATTAGGAATTAGGTTGAGTGTTTAACTTAAAATTATGATACCACAATGTAAGAATCCTCTGGTCATGTATTATAAAATGTATAAAAAATTTCTTCTTATTTTTATATCTCTCCCTAAAATGTTCCTTACTCATTCCATTCCTTACTCATTCCATTCCTTAATAATTTTTTTTTTTGTCATTAAATAATAATATATGATAATTAAACCAAACTAGCTTTGTAATTTCATTTACACAATAGTGATCAAATCAAATATACTCTTGGTTTTCATCATGGTAATTTAATTATATTTTTATATCTTGAATTCAACATTCATACTCAATGATAAAATCAAAACATGCATAATGAAATATATTAAAATTTTGAGTGTATAACTAAATATGGCTTCATAGAAAAAATCATTTATTTCAAGTACTTGAAGTACCCATCACAACAAATGACTGAGGATACATCTTTGCAAGTACAATGAAATAAGATATAAGCATGCAAAACATAAGTCATATTTTTGAAATTAAAAATATTAATTATAATATAAATTGTAACCGAAGATTTAAAAAATTATAATTTCTTACATCATGATATTAATATTTCCATATAACAATATGACATTAAGTAATATAATCATCAATCAATCATCATAAGAAGTCTTCATAATGAAATCCACTAGAGTTTTGCATTCCATCACTATCACTAAAGACCAAATAGAAAATAAATTAGGAAGAAAATCATTGGAGATATTTTACAACCACATAGCCTTTCATGTCTCTTTCACTCATCTCATCTATTAAGTGTGTCTCTTCCCTTCTATCAAGGTTTTATAAATGAATAATCAATAGGAAGAGGGAATCCCAGAAGGGATTAATTTTTTTTAATACCACTCCACATAGTGATATAATTTTTCATACTCATCCCCATAATAAAATGGTTTAGCATATCTCTCCATGAATTATAATGTTTTATCTTACTACTCCATAAAGTAAAATAGCTTTGACATACTACTTCTCAGAGTAGAATAGTTTCACATATTTCAAATTCCATTTACCCACTTTTAGGTACATAGGAAAATATTATTATTTAATTAATTAAAATTCCAAACTAAGACCTATCACTAATTCTAATAGTAAGTCTTATATATGTTCAGAATAACCATATTATCAATTCAAGATGTATCTTAAGAATAAAACCAAAATACCATGTTTTCCCACAAGGTAGCTGAATTATGTAATTATTTTGGTATATGAAAGTTTTGTCCTACTTATAAATAAGTTTAATGTTGTAAAGATAAAATAAATATACAAGAGGATGTGATAGTCTAGAAAGGAATATATTATAATATGTAATTATAAGTAATAAAATATTAACATCCATAGTTATTATATAATGTATATTAATGTATTGAATGTATAGTTTCAATGTATTATAATATAATTTATAATTAAATGAAATATCCCATTTTACTAAGGATACGATAATTATCAATCATACAATCCAAGATAAAACACACTCAACTCAAAACCTTAATTCCCTAACCTAGGGTTCACAAAAGGTTTAACCATCTAATACCATTGTCATCCCAATGAGTTTCTAAATGTATCTAAAATTAATATTAAAAATAAATAAGAGTTTCAATATCACCAAATCATTATATAATATTTTTTCAAGTCCCAAAATTCTATATGAGAGTGTATCATCCAATAAGTTAAAAACCATTATAAAAATATTAATATCCAATTTATTTATCTTCCATATTTATGATTGTCCTAAATACATAAAACCATGATTCAAATCAACACAAGTTCTTAGGCTATCTAGATGAATTTTATGGTTCTTAGTAACATAAGTTTAAGAAAACACATTCAAGAAAAAAATGTCCCTTGATCAAGTGATAATAGACTCGTAAGCATCCCATACCACTTATAATTTTTTTTCACAAGGTAATACTACAAGGATCAACTATATAATCAATTATAAGGTCTCCCACTAGGTTTTACAAGGTAAGATACATTATAACACATAAATATCAAACCTATAACCAAAAAGAATATAAAATAAAACACCTATGCTTTCAAATAAGATAAACCTCAGTGTGATATGTTTCCTAATTAATTTTATCCAAGACTAAATTAACAACACAAACTCAAATGATATATACCTAAAGGAGCATAAATGACTTGAGTATTTGAAACCCAATACATAAGATGATTAAAATGTATATAATTTTAATGTCAACAAGTCATGACTTAGCTGAATGTGCTCATTAATTAGTGCATGTTTAATAATGTACTACATAATCATCCTTTAACACCTATTCAAGACATTATAACCTCTTATTTGAAGATTATTAACAAGGAAGATCAAGCAAGGACTCTTACTATACATAGTAGGGTTTGTAAATTGAAAACAATAATTGAAAGTATTCCCAAAATACCATATCTCAATATATAATTTACACTTATATAATATAAAATATTTTTAATGATTCCTATACATCAAAGAGTCAAGAAATAGAAATTCTAGTTTCGCTTCAGCATAGAAATAATATTCACTAAAGTATGGTTCAACCAATAAAAGTGTTAGTTTTTCATATATATTTGTAATACTAAAATAATATTTGGTAATATTCATTTGAAAGGTTTCAACAACTACACTCAATAAATATATTCATAATAATGATTTTATTTTTCATATTTTTAATGTCATAATTAGAACACACTCTATACATAATATTTTTAAATTTTTATCATGTAATGATGATTTATATTGCAAGGACTTATTGAGTTTCAATATCTTTGAATACATGCCTCAAAAGGTGCACTTAAAATCGGTGGGAATGCATTTATTTCTTTGAGATAAATATTATTTCCTATCCATTCCTGTATCTATTATAGCTTCCTCAAACTTGATCCCTTAAGTTATATCCATCCATCTTACATCTTCTAGATATATCATCACCTATATTCCCTAATATCTTGACCCAGTTCAAATTAGTCTTATTTAGTACATGTTCCTTTCCTATCATGTAGACATGATCGATGCAATTATAAATGTGTTGGCATGATATTTGAAACTATATCAGCTTGTCTAACATAGTTTGAGGTCAGTTAGCTCATTTTTAACTATATCAAGATGGTTGATGGCATAAAAATAACCATTAATATGGGTTAGGGTTATTAACCACTATAAATATAAGTCACCATTTAATTTCAAGAGGGACATTTTCATTTTTATTAATTTTTCTCACACATATGATCTATATCTACATTTAGAGGAGTTAATTGTTAGGATCTTATTTTAAGGAAATATTGTATTTTGGAGTCCTGGATTCATTAGGAGGAGTCATTATAGCCTAAATACTGATTCAAACTTTGAGATATTTACAACCAAAATAATATCTTTCAAAACACCATTGGCCAAGAGGGATATTGAGGATTGAAAGGTCCTATTCAAGGTAACTATATTATAACCCTAGCTCTTTAATGTAGTAGATATAAGCTACATAATTTCTTGGTTAATGAATTCATATATCCTAGCTTAAAATTTCTCTATATTTATACTTAGTGTGGCTATAGGATTGTTTTAACTTTTCATCTATCCACTTTAGGTATCATAGGCCCCCATTTTCCTACCATGGATCCTTACCCATTTTTATATGTTTCGAATCCTTCCCCCTTAATTACATTTATTTTTTATAATATTAGATTAATTGACAATATATATCTAGTTAGAGATAACTCATTATGTTATTGGCTTAAAGGATTTGGAATACTTTACTTTGATATTAGGTTATAGGTGTTCCTCTTGTTAGGTTTGTAGATTTATTTGGTCATACTAAATGATTAAGTATAATAGGGATCTATTTTATTATCCATTTTTTGAGTCTAGATATTTTAAGATATGATAGTTATACATTGATCATATACCATTACATATATTATAGTGAACCTAATTTAAAACTTATCATTTCTTTGACCTCTTCTAGATTACTCCGTAAAAGGAAATGGTACGTGAAATCTTAGTATTAGGTGAGGATAAATATAAATAAAAAAAGAGATTCATTAACTAATTATATAATTCATTAGCCAAAAATTACAAAGGAGGTAAATTATATAATGAGAAATTAGGTCACCAAAAAGGTAATACCTCAACTCACAATTATAAAACACATTAAGTGTATTTCAACTAATGACCTTAACAACCTTAAGCACACTAAATAACAACTATGTAGGTAAAAATAAAAGTGGGAAAAAACCTACACTATCACCCCCATAAAGTGTATATTAGGTGAGTAGAAGAATTGAGTCTTGATAATGAGGCTAGATGAGGTACCCAGGCATTATGCAACTCCTATAAAGTGGAAAAAATGATAAAACCTATTGGAAAAAAATCTTATCCAACATAGATCAAAGTGAGAAAATGCATGCTCTAAGGATTTTGGGAATAAAAACAAATGCATACAAAAGTTAGAGAAATAGAGAAGATAGGGAGGAGAATTAATAATCCCCCATAGAAGATGTTGAAGTTACCTATAGTAAAGATCATAGAATGATGAATGTCACTAATGTTATCCTCTATTTTAAGACTAAAGAAGCTCTATTTATATCAAATAATGTTTCTTCCCTTTGATCAAAGAATAACATGAATGGTGTATTAAAATTCTACCCATTCCAAAATGGAATATGAAGTTTTAAACATTAAAATAACCTCTAATCAGGGTCCAAAATAAAAGTGTGGCATAGGTCTAGTAATATCATACATAAGAATTGAATGGAATGTCACTAGAGTGAAACTATTAGAAGAAGGTACAATTAAGAATGGATGACCATGCAATAATTATTGGATCTACCAAATGCCTGATGGAGATCCAACCAAGGAAATAATCTCCTCATGCATAGTGAGAGAGCCAAATTCACTATGTAATTATCATGAAATGGAAGCATAGGCTAAAATGGATTGCAAAATGCCTTATACCTATGGAATAGACTGATCAATATCTAATGATTCCTAGATAAATATGCCTACACCCTATAATGTCAAAATTGAATTAGAGGTACGTGGATCAAGAAATAATTCCTTAATATCTAAAATTTGATAAGGAGATGGTGGAGGTGTCTTTCCATCACTCTTATAGCCACCTATGTTATTAGAAGACCCATAAATCTAAAAGATGTACTCAGGATCATATGTGTCATCAAGTACATGTGATTATGATGAAGAAGAATGGTATGGAACATTCACTAAATTAATGTCCATGTGAACTCAAGAGTGGGCTCAGTAAACATTGAATCTAAAGAAGAATATATCAATGAATCACATGGATCTCACATCGAATATCCATAGGTAGAGAAGAGTTATTATTTATCTCATAAGGTGTACTCTTAATAGAAATAGTTAGATCCTCTAAAGTACCAAACTATAAAGGTTATGTATAATGGTATAATTGAGGTTAGATAGAATCCCATCCAATAGTGGTGGTTTAATATAAGGAAGAGAATTATCTACCATGATGTGTAATCATAAGAAATTGGAGTATAAAAGAGGAAAATAGTATCAGAAGAGATGATATGAAGATTAGTATTGATATATATATATATATATGTATATATATATATATATATCAATATCAATAGATTATTTGAAAAGAGACTATATGATGCTCTAAATAGTGTAGGAACATGGTGTATGTTCTACATGGAAATGGAGATCCATAGAAATATATAATAGTAACATACCAAGAACCTTGTCAAAAGAGTTAGAGCACTTATTAAACTAACTTGATAAAAAAGGGCAAGGAATAAATCCATATGGGAATGGAGTATGATCCATTCTCATGAGGAAGTGTTCCATGTAAGCACACCAAGAAGCATAAATGGTCTTTCCAAGAAGAACCACTGGTGTAGAGTCAACTTTCCCTATGAGTGTCTCTCAAGAAAAGTCAATATGATTGATAAAAGACACAAAAGAATTGAAAAACTACATAAAATAAATTAAATTACCCCATAGTTACAAGAAAATACATGATCATGAAGAGGAAATCAGGTACAGTTGATAATACATCCAAATGAGTAGTAACTGAAGGAATGAACATAATGTAGAAAATGAGAATGCAGAAGAGAAATTTAAGAACACACATCACCATAAAATACCCTATCATAAATATAAATAATGACCCACATTTATGTTTTAAAAAATGACCCTTCCATTTTTTATTTATGGGTGAGTGAAATCATCCAAAAAATGACCCACTTTTTCAAATGAATAGTGTCACAATTTAGGCCATTAAATTTGACATCCTATCATAAGTCACCAAGCCTAGGATTAAAATTTACATCTTCATGGATATGATTATAATTTTATGGTATCATGGTTTTGTATAATATTATAGTGGCCACTTGTAGATGTTAGGGTTGTCAAGATTTATTATAGTGTCAGGATTGTTGAGGGTTCCCATAGTGTTGGGGAAGTTACTAGTTCCTATAGTATTAGGGATGTCTATAGTTCTATTATAGTGCTGAGGATGTTAGGATTTCTCATAATACCAAGGGTTTAGATAGTTCCAATAACAATGTTATATGTTAGGGATGAAATCTCATCCTATAGTTGTCAGGGTTTTAGACTACACGGATAGTCGAAAGCAATTATGTTAGGAGATTTGACTACATGTGCAACCTAAAGTCCTGATGTCAAGTTTATGGGTTATGTGTGTAGTCTAAAGTTGTGATGTTAGGTATTTTTACTATGATAACACCCTAAAATTCCCATAGGTGTAACAAGGGCCCTAGACTCTGATTTGTACATGCAAGTTTAAAATTTATGCCAATTTCAAAAAAATATATATCTATAATGCCTATGGAAAAAACATACAAGACCCACCAAGGATCTCAAAAGACCTAAAATATTATAGAAAATTATTTTCCCTTGGAGAACTTGGCAGTATAGATTTATTCAAAATCATTGAAAAAGCCTCAAAACCCTCCAAAATGGTCAAAAATTGACTATCACAAAACCATGTCATGTTTATAGTTAATACTAATGTTTTGATATCTTTTAAATCTAATGGCACTATCTATTTTATGAATTTATAATCTAGATGAATAGTTTTCACTTTTTTTTTGAAATCTCACTGAACCTATAAAAAATTAAATAATCAAGAAAGCTTGTATGATGCATGAAAGAAAAATATCACGAAATATATTTAGAATGGCAAGATGGCCATCAGATCAGATGTTTCATACCATGTCATTTTGCTCCAAGGTCTCTAAATGATATAGATTGCCCAAAAACCTTCACATTAGGTGAGATAAAATATACAAAAGAAAAGAGAGCTTCATTAATTAATTACCTGATTCATTAGCCAAAAAATACAAAGAAGGTATATTATATAGTGAGAAATTAGGGATCCAATAAGGTAAAAACTCAACTCATAATTAGAAAACACATTAAGTGTATTTCCCCTAATGACATTTACAACCTAAGCAAGTAGACTAAAAACCATGTAGGTAAAACCAAAAATGAGAAAAATCCTACACTAATAGCCTCTTTAGTCAAATATATTAGATAAATCGATATAATTATTCAGTATCATTATTTTTAAAAACATGTATCAAATAGTTATACAAATTTATTTTGATCTTCCCCCTTAGCCAACTACATTAAAAAAATCATCATAGTTATGTATTAGAATATTAACTAGTCAACTATATTGAATAGTTTGATACACTTCCATCCTCATATTAATCCTATCTAAATACATCAACCATCCCAATATATTTTTGTAATAATTTTACTTATCAAATGACTGTATTGAACAACTCAATTCAATTTTCTTTCCAGTATAGTCTTAGCCATTTTTTACAAATTGTATCGACAAAACATGATACAATTTAAACTTAATATTTTTTAAGAATAACTACATAAAAAATATCAATATAGGTTTACATTTGCTTATAATTTTGTGTGCATAGACTACATAGATAAACTTGGTATAGTTATATAATATTTGTAAAACTACATCGCTAAAACCAATAAAACATTGATATAATTATGTTTATTTAAGTTTTGAGCATCAGTAAAACAAATAATTTTAAATTTTAAATATTAATCAAACACTTCATTTCAATTTTACTACCTTTTTTTTCAAATTCATTTAATTTTATAAATTGGTTTTATAAAATTGAATTTTTAACATTTTATATTTGTTTGGATTTCACTATAAACCTTTTGTTGATAGTTTTAGAACTACTTAACTACTTTATTGAAGGGCTACATGGTGTTTTAATCATAGATATTATGGTGTGAGAGGATTTCCCATACTCATACCATATTACATAGAAAATATGAATTTTATTTTCCATGTGCCTCATAGTATATTAGAAACACATAAGGTTCCATTTTTATTGAAACTTATGAAGCCAACCATAAGTCTAATTTTGCAGTGCATCAGTAAGCATTTATCCATAGGAATTTACTTTGAACTTACCATTGAAACTAGGTTTAGTGGGATACATTTAAGGTTTTACCTCTATATTTAGATATCTAAAACATTATGTTGGCACTATCTAACATACAATAAATAATATCTAAGAGCTTAAATTATCAAACAAATCCTCTTAGTATATATACCTGATATAGTTTTAATAAAGACATTTATAAAAAATATAGATTTATAATTTGATGCTTGTTGTTGTATGTTATATGATAGATTACATTGACCAATGTTGATACAATTATGTGTTATAATTTAATAAAACATCATTGATACAATTAGCTAAATGTTTAGACTACATCAACACGGTCGATATAGTCCTATATAATTAACATCATATAGTTATTTCCTTATAGAATACATAGAACATATTGATACAATTTTTATACAATCATTTTCCTTTGAACTACATGAAACAACTGATTACAATCTATTTCCTATTATTTTTCACTTTTTCTAGACTAGACTACATCAGATAGATGATACATTTTAAATGTCTTTTCTAGCCTTTGTTTTAGATTACATTGAATATAACGATAACATTTTTTTGTCTTTTCCAACTTTATTTCTAGATTACATCGACCAATCTATTATAGTCTATGTATCTCATTTTTCTACATCAACTGCTAGATACATTTTTAATTCTCCCTATTTTACTTTCTAATTACATAAAATTGGTCAATACAATATGTTTTCTATAGTTTAACTACATCAGCCAGCCTAATTTATCTTATACCATTATCCCTAATAATTTAGTATATTTTTTTATGAATTCAAATAAAGAAAACAACACACATCTATGGAATTAATTAATTCCCACAAAGATCCTAAGTCTCACTTTAACATTATCAAAAAACAAGATAAAATCAAATGTCATATGACTACTAAGATTGAAAACTATGAGTCACTCATTACTTCCTAACCTCTTTATCCACTCAACTATCCCCCCGACATGCCTATTGTAGAGGATGTGAGTGATCTTGAGTATAATGTTGAAATGATCAATTTCAGTAATGACCATCCTAATCATAGAGGAAAAGACCCTACATTAATGTATAACCTCATGATGGGACATAATATAGATATACCCATTAAAATATATAGATTTTATATAAAATTTATGGAAAACCAATACATTAATTCTTCCCTCCCATCTTCCTCTATTATGCCTAGTATTGCTACAAACATGGCATTATTAAATTTAGTGGGCCTACTCAAAGTGCTATTATTAAAACTCACATTAATGATACCACTAGTGCATTTCAAACTACCTATGATATCCTACAAGCTATTAAAATTAATCAAATATTATTGCAAGTGATGAATCAAGTGGCCACATTCCAAACTAATAATGCCAATTAAATGATGCAAATGCAAAACTAATTATTTTATTTGTAAATGCATCCTCAATAATATTAATGGAGAGAGAAAAACCCAAATGACAATAGTGAATAAGCATTCAAATATTGTATGAATTAAGTGGTAATTTTATATCACATTAATCTTCTTAGTTGTTATGGAAGATTCCAAATTTACAAAACAAACAAGTTTATTTCCATTTCATCAAGTGTTCATTTCAATTAAAATAAGTGTGATTTCATTTCCAATTATTTTAATTTCATGTAATTTAATTTAAACAAGAGTGTTTCATATATGTAACTTATAATCCATCAACCTCTATAAAGAGTTAGTTTTGTATATATAGTTCTAATATATTTCCAAGCCTACAAACCCTAGGTTAATCATTAATGAAGTGACTTAGTCACTAAGATAGGAGGCTTCCCCTCAAAAGAGTTATGTTGGGTTGTATGTGAGAGATTGTTCTTGCATTATTTTTAATGGTAGTTTTATTATGATATAAAATAATGAAGCATTAAGTCACCTAACTAATAAAATAATCTTGCATGATAAATTTTTGAGGTGGATTTTAATTTTCATGGATTTTATTTCTCGATGATCATATAGTCTAGCAAGTAAAAATTATGGTCCAGACCATGTTTCATAGATCATGTTGGGAGAATAAGCTTGGAATATTAAAGATGACTTACTTGAAACTCAATTATACAAGTTGAAATGTATCAGTTAGGACCTATATTATATCACCACCTTTCTCACTTTAGTAATTTCCCCTAGTGAATATAATTTTAAGGAAAAGAAACAACTATTGATATTTGCTACTTCATACTAGCTTATTAGAAAAGAATTATTTAAAATGGGATGAAATTAAGTATTCCAAAAGTGAGCAATGGATAATGATAATTAAAGGGTGTTTCATGAGGTACATGAAGGGGTATGTGGTTTCCATTATGTGGGTGATGCCATAATGCAAAATATTTTTTTAGCCTCTAGTGGCAAATGTTTTTCCAAGGCATTATTAAATAATCATATAAAAGTGATGTTTTCTATAGGATTGGGAATACATATATATGAGATGAGATTCCATTGGTTTATATCAATATTAAAAATATATTTTAAAAATGGGTAACTAGTTTTTTGGGACCTATTTTTGTAACCAAATGAATGCCCAATGTGCACTATATTATCATGGCCATGGATTGTCTATAAATGTGGGTGGAGGAAACACCAAAAAATAATTGTAATACAAGTATGAAATCATATTTACTTTGGGATAATAATATAAGTAGATATGGGAGCCCTCTAAATCTTAAAATTGATTAGGGTACCCACTTTATCAATTACATGGTGCACATTCTTCTTGTATATTCATGGTTGTGCACCAAAAGACTACCCCATATCATGACCAAAATTTGTGGTGTATAGTGAAAATATTGGGATGATAGAGTATATAATTTTACATGGGCATATAGGACCACTTACAAGGGACTAAATAGGTCCATTCCCTTTCAATTCATTTTTGGAAACTAAACTATTCTATAAATGGAATTTTTGGTGCCTCCATTATGAATTGTGTCTGTCTCGAAGATAGATGATAAGAAATAACTTAATTTATTATTGGAGGATATTCTAGAGTTATATGAGTAGTGCATCATTTTTAAGTTGAGTTATGAGGTATATAAGGATATAAAAAAGGCATAACATGATAAACATATTAAAGTAAAATCTATGTGCAAGGGTTCCCATGTTTTACTATATGATTCAAAGTATGCCAAATATCTAGGAAAGTCATAGATCTAATGACTAGGACTGTTTATCATTCATAAATTTTTGGAAATTAACACATTCAAATTATGAACTTTGTATAATGAAATGATCCCTATGAATTTCAAAAAAATTAGGATCAAGCCTTATCATATGTAATATTTCATGAGTCATTCAATAACAAAGCATATTCCATATTTCTTTTCCTTTCACATTTGTCTTAAATATAAGTTTATTTCATTTAAATAATTGTAAATTTATTTTATTTCACTATTATGATTAGAAATAAAGCACACAACCTTATAATACCAATCATGTGAGTTGAGAAATGGATTTATTTGAGATTATTTAACCCTAAAATTTAGATATGGGGGTATCTAGGGTTGAATGGAATATATTAGATTTTACACAAGGGTATAAAACTAACCTAATGAGTAGGCCAATCAAATATAAAGCTT